>CM076986.1:6629931-6817505 GCA_039105355.1 Benthosema pterotum
CATGAGCTACCGGTTCAAAGTTTAGGTAAATGTATAAATAACATTTTTATTCTTGTGTTTTATGTTCAAGGCCGGAGCGGCAGCCTATTTAGCTAAAAGCACACGAAACCGCCGAGGTCGTTATTCAAAAATTGATGACGGTCTTGCATAAATTATGCAAAACCTTGTCTTTGTGCCAAGTAATGCATCTACTGAATAATAATTATGAGAGGGACTCGGGGATATGAGTATGCAGAATAGCAGACGCATGCCAATGTTCCTCCGACGGAGGACAGGGCCAAATCAGAGAGAGGTGAAGGAGTTGAATGAAGGGGAGATGAGAGAGAGAGATGGAGAGAGAGAGAGAGAGAGAGAGAGAGAGAGAGAGAGAGAGAGAGAGAGAGAGAGAGAGAGAGAGAGAGAGAGAGAGAGACCGAGACCGACAGAGAGACAGAGAGACAGAGAGAGAAACAGAGAGACAGAGAGAGAGAGAGAGAGAGAGAGAGAGAGAGAGAGAGAGAGAGAGAGAGAGAGATGGAGAGATGGAGAGAGAGAGAGAGACAGACAGGGAGAGAGAGAGAGAGAGAGAGAGAGAGAGAGAGAGAGAGAGAGAGACTAGAATAGATGAAACTAGCTGATAAGCACTATATATAAACAAGGTTTTTTGGGGCATATTCTTTAGTACTGTATATGTAATGTGTGAAGTGCTGACCCAGCACAGGACAAGCCCCAGCTGTGTCAAACGGGTGGGATGTGTTGTTGTACCGTATGTTGTTTCACTAAAAAAAAAAGGCTTGACTTTGAAAGAAGAAGGATATATCGCCCTTATGTATGATAATAAGCAACAACCCGCTGCAGCCTTCAACATTCTGGAAATTCATCTTCAGGATTGACACCAGTGAAGTCACTAGTCTGGCAAATAAATTAACAATGCATTACTTTATTGCCTTGTTTAGTGCCTTGGAAGGCTGTTAGACATTTATGGGGATTTCATGTAAATTTGCAAGCGGCGGATATTGTGGCTTGATAACTCAATGAATAAGGCTGTTAAATATTCCATCGCTGCAAACAACAGAGTTCACTTTTGGATTTTTAAAAGATAGAGCTGTATGAAATTCACTATTCCGTTGGTTTGAATCCGAGTTGTGTTTTTTTTCCCCCTCTCATTGCAATTAAAATGTTTTTGGCTTTATCTGGACAAAACAATTATACTGCCCAACAAAACGTACAGTAAATGCAGTAACCTTGTCTTTGGATACACCAA
Source organism: Benthosema pterotum (assembly GCA_039105355.1). Classification (NCBI taxonomy): domain Eukaryota; kingdom Metazoa; phylum Chordata; class Actinopteri; order Myctophiformes; family Myctophidae; genus Benthosema; species Benthosema pterotum. The sequence goes on from CM076986.1 coordinate 6,631,175, forward strand.
TTTATTTGTGAAACACAAAGGTCAATTTAGCCTTCGTGACATTGGGCGATAACCCTAGTCCTCACAGAAGAACAGCGTCCATTTCAGACAGCCTCTGTAACTTTAAGATATTAATATTATCCTTGTATTAAAATTGAATGACTGAAACCTATTCTCTTTTCCGCATTGTTACCTATTATTTTATCAAGGGTAGGTTTTCTGAGAGCGGGATCTAGTCTTTTATAGCAGTGGCCTGCTTCACACGCCTACAGTTACACACTGGGACTCCTGGGAGCTTCCCAGTACAAGCACCGTCTCAAATACGGTTCCAACGGGAGCAGCCGGGTGTCAAGTGCCTGGCTCAAGGGCACTTGGCCTTGAGAGAGGGTGAGAGGGGTCAGCCTTTGATTGGGTTTCACTGAATTTGTTGATACCATGCTGTGTAAACACTAAGCCCTAAGTTGTTAAGTAGACTACAGGCATAAGTGTATCGAGTAGAGCAGTGTTTTTTAACAATTTTCATACCCAGGGCCTACTATTTATTCTGCATTTTAGCGACGGACCACCATTTAATGTAGAGTTTAGTCTCTCAGTCACAAAACTAAGGATTTTCAAGTTTTTGTCCACATTTTAGGAGAGATAACTGACAAAAAGTTGTTCTTTTTTTTCTAATTATGTAGATTGTTGAAAATGAAGTCATTTAGATGTATATAATTTAATATAATTTAACTCTTAAAGTAAAAATGAAATCAAATGGCCCGGAAAGGTTCCATTTGGTTTCATTTTACGATCGAGAAATAGCAGATCTACAAGCACATATATTCTAAAACATTTTGTGAGCTTGTAGACAGTTTTCAATGAAGAGATTTAATGTGGATGGCGAAAAAAGGGTGTCCCTGTCAATGACATATAATAGGGTGTTTGAAGGGGAATTCCAACCCATTTAACCACGTTAATGAAAATAAATCATTAACAGGTGAACTACTTCACTGTGTTAATGATCTTTTTCAAATCTCCATTTCTAGGAAAAAGAATGGGGTGATTTTTTTTTACTATTTCAACATAACTCTAAAAGACGTTGAAACGGGAGGTTAAATTCTCACATAGGCGGTTTTTTCACATTAGCGAATTCACTGAATATATTTATCAATCCATGAGTGTACGATAACCGCCGTGCCTTTCATATTACACTACAACTCCTACTCTTTGGCTTGGAAAGATGACAGACTCTAACATTACTTCCGCGGAGACCCGCCGTACGCAGCTCTATTCCCCGCTCGGTGTGTGGTCCGTCTCCGAGCAGATGGACACGGGAAGATTATTCATGCGTACGTATCGGGGAGTGTGGTCGCACAGCACGCTTCTGGAGTCTCTCGCCGTCAGATGTACTACAGATTAAATGCAGGTTTTAAGGGTTAACGGTTACATATCGGTTTATTACGGATTGAGTTGGGACTAGTGGCGACAAGAGGCTTGGCACTAAAACAGAGCAACAACAACCCCGAATACGAGTCACATAAACCCACCGTTTGGACTAATAACTGGATTTAATGTGTGATCCGTTTCCTGTGGGTTTCGACTATAGGGGCATTATTTACTAGCCTGCGGGCTCTGGACTGCCTCCAGAGTCGGGTGGGAAGCGGAGGAGGGCTGTTTGATATTGTTTTGCTGGCATACGTGTTGCGCTGACAACGTGCCACACGAGGTCTTACGCGGGTTGTATGTCCATATTTTTGTTTGAATCGTAACGAATCGCGCGTTCAATGCAACACCTCGTTAAAAACAACCAGAGTGTTATTTTGTTTTTCGAAAATAGGGAAGAGGTGTCAATACAAGCCCACAGCATGGAATAATGCATGCTGCGAGCCTGGAGACCATCCATTGTTCAAAAAAGAAAAAAAAAAAAACAAGATGACACGATGGGTTTAAATACGAGCGAAAAACAAAAAAATATTGGCCCAGTATCCAGAAGAAACCGTTCCAACGCTTATATTTTTCTGCAGAATCTTATGATAGATAGCCTAGGTCTGTCAACCAAGTATTAAACTAACCGTAGCAATAGTTTATTTTCTTTGGGGGTCTCTCTCTCTCAATAGCGGGAACATAGCTAAATTGATTGGTTTTGACCATTCAAGTGAGAACCGTTCTATATCTGCTTGCTGGACCACACCGTCGGCATATTGTGTCGACGGCACTTTCATTTAGGACACGCTCGCTGGATAGTCTCTGAATAGCTGTCGCATCCACTGAATCTCATCTATAATTCAACACGCATCGCCGCGTCTCCATCCTTTTTGTATTTTCGTTCGCGATCAAGCTTCGTTTGCCGGCCGACTGATGGGGAAGTGGAACGGTGAAATAATGCTTTAAGTACTGATGTGTGTAGTTCCTTTTTTTTCGCGTTAAAAGCGAGAGCCTCGCCTTGGCGTCCAAAAAACGTACCGACAGACAATCACAAACAGTAGGCAGTGTTGAAAAGAAGAAGAAGAAGAAGCCTGAACACACAGAGGGAACACACATCCGCGGCACACATGCATCTGCTGGAACCGAGCGGCGAGTTTGGAAGGCGTCTGGCTCACATGTCTGGCATGTTCCCTAACACGGGCAGATGGCGGTGGCACAATTAGGCCTCTGAATCTCTCAATCAGTCTCCCCCTGCACTGTAACTATGAGAGTGTATAGAAAGGTCAATCCTTTATTACTTTCACAGTGAAAATCAACAGAGGACGTTCGTTGCTGTGTTGTTGTTTTTTTACCGGTTTATGGCACGCGTGTTGCGTTGCAGCCCCCCATTTTTTATGGGTCACAATGATGTCTTTCGGAAACAGAACATCCAACAATCCAACAAGGATTGTTTTTGTTGATGACACCAAACATACCCTTTCAGTCTTTAAGTTGGAGTGCCATGATTTCTTTCTACCCTAAAATATGATCATCAGGTATTAATGTTATATGAAAAGTGATAGTGTTTGTTAAACTGTCATTTTTATGATTCCACCCTACCAGTTCATTAAGTATGCCTGGTTTGCCTGGTGAGTGGTGATGGGTGGAGATATACCTGAACTGAAGCCACGCCCACAGCTTTAGTTGCATGCTAAAGGGGGAGCAGATAGGGGAGGGGCTGAGCATGTGATGTCAATATTTTTTATATATTTTTTTCATTGGCACGTTTGACTGGAAAGGTTCAGCCCCCAGGAAGAAACCCTAAATACAAAGGGAAGACATCATTGCACATAAAAAACACACCAAGGGGTCTAATTAAGTACTGTCACCTTTTAAACATGTACTAAATTGGAAAAAAATACATAAATCACGGCACCCCCTCTTTAAGCTGAAAAGTTTACCCTTCGCTCGACCGTACCACCTGCTCTCGTTCGGAGTGCGCCTCATTATTCTCTTGACCCTGTATGAGTCTATCATGTTCTCGAGCCGGCTCTTTTCCGAATCTCACTATGCTTTAGCCCTGAAAAAGGACAGAAAAAACGCTTTGAGTACTTCACAACTTTAGACAGAAGGCTCCCTTTCTTCAGCTAGCTTCCATTACTGTTTTTATGCTCCCCTTGTTCTCTAGCAGTTACCCACGCTGGCTGTCATTTCGTCTCACACGCCGTTCCTCCTTTCTCTCTGTCTCTCTGTTTCTCTCTCTTGATCTTTCTTCATTTCTCCTTGCTTTCCTTTCCAACCCGTTTCTCTCCGCTCCTTCATGCCCTCTTGCCTTGGCTTTGCTTAACTCGCGTCCCCGAAACGCGGGGAAGTGCTGTATATGCCCCGAAAGAGACAATAGGGCTGAAGCACAAGTGTTTCACTCACACCCAATTACCGTGAATAGGATTTTCGTCGGCCAAAAAAAAAGGAGAAAAAAATCCTGCAGAGGAGAAGCACAATGGAGAAAGCAATGCAGGGAAGGAACAAGATATCCCTTGGTCCCTTTCCACCGTGTTTCAGCAGCACACAAAAGAGGTGCGGGGGAAAAACGATCCGCTGTATGAAAACACTGGAGAGGGCCATTAGCAGAAACTGGTTAAATAAGGATAGCTCTAACTGAGGCTTGCTATATAACAGAGATGGGGGAAACATCTGCTGCCTCGCGCCGAGACTTCATTGGCCCCGAGGAGTCTTCCTTTGATCAGCTGCCCTCGCAACAATCTCCACACACACACACACACACACACACACCCACACACACACACACACACACACAGGCCCGAGATGAATGGTCTCTCTCCAGCGCGCTGCCGCGCGCGTGGTAGACAACAAGAGGGGAGAAATCGCACCAGCCACGAGCCAGAATAGAAGCAAAGGCAAAGCTCAGACAGACAAACAAACAAAAACAAACAAAACAGGCAAATAAACCAGGTCCCCGACGCGTGGCGAGCAAAGCTCCGCTTCTGACTGACTGAGCGCTGTACGTCTTACAATTCCTCCTTCCCCACAAATATTTATATGTCATCTACGGTGTCAGTTCTTTACCAAGGACACTGGCAATGTCTCTCTCTCTCTCTCTCTCTCTCTCTCTCTCTCTCTCTCTCTCTCTCTCTCTCAGGGGCGGATGTATCATTTCTCAATTGGGGGGGGGGGGCAGGAGAAAATGGTATGGGGGCGGTTTCATCGCCCGTGTCGCTTGGCGCCACGGGCGATGAAACCGCCTCCATACCATTTTCAGTTACTTTTATTAGGGAAGTAAAGTCATCAATAATAACATCAGTTGTTGTTGAAGTTGCAACAGACACGCAGCATGCATAAAGCTAAAGGTCTGACTCAGAGAGTTTTCTGTTTTCAATGATGAAATGCTGTTGGTTTAGTGGTGCCACAACTGTAGTTAGTTTAGTAGCAGTAGTAGTGTTTCAATTAATTTTAAATATAAGCACTTTAATTTGAAATATCTTTGAAATTTGGGTCGTTTTGCATGCCACCGTGTTTAGTGGGGCAGACGGGGCATTTAGGATGGGCATTGCCTAGATCCGCCCCTGCTCTCTCTCTCCGTCTCGCATGAAAAAGAACCAGAGTTTTCTCTCTCTCTCTCTCGTTCTGCGATAGGCCAGATGCCACCTTTGGACTGCCAATCCCGCTGTTGTACTTCCTCCACCTGTGACGGGGAAGATGATTCACTGGGCCTGCCAGACTGCATCTAGGGACCGGGTGTACTGGAGCGTTAGTGCACACACACGCACACACACAAACACACACACACACACACACACACACACACACACACACACACACACACACACACACACACACACACACACACACACACACACACACACACACACACACACACACACACACACACACACACACACACAGCGGGGGCGGATGTAACATGTCCCATTTGGGGGGGGGGGGCAAGAGAACATGTTGGAGGGGCAAGAGAAAATGGTATGGGTGCGGCTTCATCGCCCGTGTCGCTTCGCGCCACGGGCGATGAAGCCGCACCCATACCATTTTCGGTTACAGGACTTTTATTAGTCAAGTAAAACATCGATAATAACATCAGTTGTTGTTGAAGTTGCAACAGACACGCAGCATGCATAAAGCTAAAGGTCTGACTCAGAGAGTTTTCTGTTTTCAATGATGAAATGCTGTTGGTTTAGTGGTGCCACAGCTGTAGTTAGTTAGTAGCAGTAGTAGTGTTTCACATCATTTTAAATATAAGCACTTTAATTTGAAATATCTTGGGTTGTTTTGCATGGCATCGTGTTTGAGGGGGCAGACTGGGTATTTAGGGGGGCATCCCCCCCGCCCCCCCCCCATGCCCATGCCTAGATCCGCCCCTGAGTCACAGACGCAGGAGGGAGCGTAAAAAAACACCATCTTCTTCTCGCTGCACCGCGCTGTGACCTGCTAGTGCAGACGAAAATATAATAATATATGGTGTCCCCGCGAGCTGCTCTATCACACCCAATCCCTGGGGGGAGGGAGGGGGGAGGCAAGGGAGTCTAGCAGCAAACTGATCAGATCAGGGCGTCAGGCCAAAATGTTTACGATATGGCAGCCTGGAAAATAAAGGAACGCATACCGTAATCGAGTCCAGACTCAGAACATATACAGTATATATAGACGGGTACATACCGTGTCAACAGTGCCACCAGTACAGTATCACGCCACTGTCAGGCAAAAAAACAACAACCACTGAGAGTTCATTCATTAGTGGCAACTTTAGTGTGTACAAACACTGTGTTTGTAAACAGATTGGTTTAAATACAGAATCTAGCTCCACCTCGCCTCCATTCTATTGGCTCATTATTATGAAGCTGCTGGAGTCTACTGTGTTGTGATGGGCTAAAACACTGCCTCACTCCACACAACCCCGCTCCCCCTCAAACATTCCTGAGCCCGACAAATGTTATGTTTTCATGATTTGTTGACAACAACAAAGTTCTGGACCGTCTGCAGGACGAAGCAAGTGTCTGTTTGCAGGGAAACAGCTGCAGAATGAAAGGAGTAGCAGCGTAGAGGGGAAAGGGTAAAAAATAGCTATATATCTGTTGAGATTTTTGGCTAAAATGGTTCCTCTACTTACATTTAATTAATTAGAAAATTACTTGCAAATGAGGGAAGGAAGGAATATGACCCTAAAATAAACAATGGAAGCATATTTTTGGCCTAAACCAGCACCCAACATGTCTTCTTTGACTGACTGACTGACTGACTGACTGACTGACTGACTGACTGAGTGATGGAGTTACAGTGTTGCTCGACCTGTTGGCCTGACAATGGACTAGTGAATTGCAGGTCAAACGTGGCTCCAGGTTATAGGATGTGGATGGGAAACGCTCTATTATTCTTATGTCTAGTGAACGTGCAGGTTAGTTTGTCTGCCCCGGAGTGGAGTGGAGCGCAGCTTTGTTTGTGTCTCACATTTCTCATGCATTTCTTCAGATTATTGCTGTCTGTCTGCCGCCATTTTTATGCAGTTATTTTGCCTTTGTTTCCTTTCTTTTTCTGTGTGCCTACTAGTGTGTTGTTGTACAACAGTGGTAGCAAATACAGGCACACATGTTGTATCATGAATTTGTACATGTACTACTACTTCTACTACTAAACCATTTGGTCAGTTAAAGGGGAATTACACCCAGGGAATTACACCCATTTTCAACATTTTTCAACATTTTTCTCACCCACCGGCAAAGCCTTTAATACTTTCCATGAGTCCAATGAAAACTATGAACAAAATAATATCCATTTTCTAAGCTTTGTTAACGTTCAAAGTTTCCACCTGACATCAAAGATATCATCAAAGACCTCCCAAACTGAATGGTTGTTGTGTCGACTGTTCAAAAGACAAAATTAAATGAGGGTTTGAGTTATTTATTTATTTATTTTTTTTTCCCCTGAACTGAACTTGCCCAATTTTACAGCAAAACAAAAAATCCCACATGACTGCATTTGAAAAAACGCTTTGGATACGAACACATTTTTGTTTGATATTATCGGAAGCAATGTGAATTAGGACTCGCCTTGCATGGCGGTTGCATCACATCAAACCGAAGCGCCGTCCGTTTCAGCGCATGATATCAACATTATAGACGACGTGCCAAGATAGGAATCATCGAATCAAAGAGAAACGCTTACGCGTTCTACTCCTCTTCTCTTCACGCTACACTTGTAGATATAAAAAGCGGGTCTGTAATGCTAATGGAAACAGACAAAGGCAGGGAATCTGGTCTGGTGTTTAATTATAAAGGCCACATGAGCTCAAAGTCTTATTAGGGATGACTCATGTTCTGGCTAAACATATCTTTATTTTCTCTCTCTACTCTACTCCTTCCTTTTCCACCACCTCCTCCTCCTCCTCCATTTCCAGGTGTTCATTATTCAAAGCCATGGAGAACATCCTGAGGGTCGCGCCACGTTCTAATTCCTAATTAACCGCCAGGTACAAGAGATCGCCGAGCGGCTGTGACCCCCTTCTTGTGAAACAGGACCAGCCGGGGGTCTCGAGGCATTAGTCTTGCTCAGGGTTTTGTTACTAGAACTCCTTCCACACTCCTATCCCCCATGGTACGACAAGCCTACCACCCACCGTCTCACCATCTCCCAGAATACCGGATCGTGTAATTTCCAACAATCGGGGGACGGGATTTGAGAAAGCTGCCCTAAACCAACCCTCCCTCCACCCCCCAGTCCGAAGCTACACACCTGTGTGACCCAGCACGAAGAGGTTGAGTCATTGAGGGATTTTTCATTTTTGTTTTATCATGTCCTGTGAAAGCAGGATATAATAGCTACGATTTGACGTATTAGTTGTTCAGTTTGATACATCAGTCTTTGAGGTATGGCCTATAGCAGTGGTTTTCAACCTTTTTCATCCCCAAGGACCACTATTTATTCCGCATTCACAAATACACAAATACACAGATACTTTAGCCACGGACTGCCAGTCCGTGGCTAAAGTATCTGTGTATTTGTGTCTCGGACACAAAACTAAAAATTTTCAAGTTCTGGTCCACATTTTAGGAGAGATAACTGGCAAAATGTTGGTCAAAATAACAATTCTTCTACGTTTTGTAAATGTGTAGATCCTTGAAAATTAAGTAATTCAAATGTTTAAATATAGTCTAACACTTGAGAACTTAAAATGAAAGCAAATGGGTCCATTTGTTTTTTGCAGAAAACAGCGAGCTGAGAAAACAAGCTTGAAAGGTTCAGTGGCCTCTAAGCATTTATTCCATATTTACATGTCAAATTTAACTCGGATGTTTATTTCAGACATGCTATACTATGTGAAGAGTTAGTCTGACTGTGCTATTAACTTATTTTTGCATAAAAATGAAATAAAATCAGTATTTCTCCTCTCCTGAACCGTTAGGCCTTCCCCAATGACTCAACCTCAGTTAGAATTGGTCACATTTTCTCCCAAACACGTCACCATCCTTCACCGCACGCTAAAACCTGCACCACCTTTGTATTAGGTTGTTCCCGGATAACTGTTACTCGACATCCCGGTAGAGTTCTAACATTTTAAACATTCAACCTGTCAGTCTGTCAACAACAAAGAGACAGAGAGGGGGAGAAAAAAAAACAACATGACGAAAAAAAAAACAACAAAAAGCTCCGGACATTTTCCGGGGCCTAATCTGGACACTAGCACCTGACAGCGGAATGTTTTCCGTTGTCGGACGGATTAGCGCGTATGTATGCATCCAGGTTTTGCGAGGTATTACCGACACACTCAGCGTACAAAAGCGGCGGCGGGGTGACTAAACGTCTGTGTTTGCTTTGGCGAGCCGCAGGCCGCGGTGCCGCGCCCCGCTCCTCTCGGCGTTGCGACACGGGCCACCTGCAGCACCCGGGAAAGGGGGGGAAAAAAAGGCCTTTTGACGGGAATCGGAGGATCCTGATGAATGAACAAGACTGACATGAGTAACCCGGAGCCCAATATACTGCTTATCTACAGGCTTAGGTTGCACAAAGGGAGGCAGATAAGCGAGGACAAGCCGGCAAAAAAGGAGGCAGAGGACGGGGATTGTTGGGGGGCCACGGGGGTCGGCGGGGTGGGTGGGTCTGGGTGGCTGTGCAACCAGTGTAGCCAAGTTGGCGCATTTGTCGCTAGATTTAACTTTTTTCCAAACCCCTCTATAGCGCCAAAATTAGTGAAAAACTCCTGGCGGAAAATGTTGTGCTTTTTTGCTGGTGAGTTGGGGTGAAATTTGTTGACAGCCGCCAGAGATAAAACTCTTGTTTTTCACCATTTTCCTCCTATGTGACAGTCCTCCTTCCTTCCTAGAAAGGACCATTGGTAACCAAGTGGAACCCTTATGGATCTGTAACTTTTGAGAGCGTAAAATGAAACCAAACGGACTCGTAAGGGTCCAGTTGGTTTCATGTTACGCTCTCAAGAGTTAAATTATATTTAACACGTGGAATTACCTAATCTAGACATTTAGAAAATGTAGAAGAATTGCTATTTTGACCAACATTTTGCCAGTTATCTCCTCCGTGGCTAAAATGTAGAATAAATAGTGGGCTCTGGTATGAAAATGGTTGAGAACCAACCTGCTCTATAGCGCATTCTAGTGCATTTTGGATTTTGGCCGTTGGCAACACTGTGTGCAACAGAGGAAACAGGAGGTGGATAGGAGGAGGGCAGGGCAGGGGTCTACGAAAAAACCTTTACCCAGGTCGAGATCTGGAGCAAGAGTGCGGTCACTTGTGACAGATTCCCGAATGCTCCGAATTGTTGCAGAACAGTTAACCATTGACTGGAGGGTCTGGCGGCAGCGGCGGCGGCATTGGTTGGGTTATTCTATTCCAGAGGCCGCAAGGAAACAAAGCAGAAAGTCATTATTAAGGCTTTTCTACCTGCCCCGGGGCAGTGAATGCAACACTAATCAATGAGAATGGAACCTTGTGGTGGGTCCTGGAACAGAGGGGATACTATGTTGAGAGATATGTGTGCATGTGTGTTAGGGTGCGTGTGTGTGCGCGCGTGAGCGTGCCGATTAGTGATTGGTTTATGTTGTAGGTGGTCTACATAATAGTGGCTAACCACGTTCCCATTATTACAATGGAGCATCGCAGTAGATCCAAACAGACATGGGTAAAAGTCGATCCTCTCCCACGCTCATACTGTACAGTATACACCCTCCTTCACTCCAATCACAATTACGGCCACAATCTTGAAACCACTGCATTTAATTAACCCACTCCCGGTCTACCTGTAGGCCTACGCACCAAACACAACAGGTAGGCAGATCACAACAATTAACAAATCGCCCGCGACCGTGCCCGTGTTTTTCTGCCCTATGTCACGGCTCAAGCCAGTGTAATCGGTAAAAAAAAAAAACTTATTTTGAAGCACCAGATCTCCTAAACAGGATGTGCGATGGCGTCATGTTGTTTCTGGTGTCTTGACTAACGTGTCCTCTGACGAGCTGAGCAAAAAGTCCCGTGTCAAAAGTCAGGACGTGGCGTCTAGCAACAGACAGATTGCGTTGTTGTTGCCTTTCATTTGGGACAGAATGGGCGCAGCCATTTTGAAGAAAAAAAAAAAAAAAAACTGCTGCACCCGCACCGATTCTATCCCATGCATTCAAATGCCATTATCTCAGATTCGCCCCCTGAATGTCGCTTGCATGGGTAAAAAGAACAGGGACTGAACGTCACTTCCGGGATTCGTGACCCGGAGATTATTGCACAGATGGGGAGAGGACAGAGCGGTCAAGACACCAGGAACGCCATGACGTCATCATACATACATCCGGTTTCGGAGATCTGGCGCTTCAAAATAAAAGGGCTTTGACCGAAAGCCGTGGCCAGAGACGCAGCAAATACATTGTAGCATAAGAGCAGAACACAACACCGTTGTCGGTGTCGTCTTAAATAAACTTTTTATTTAGGATACGCGTTGCTCACTCCTTACACTCTTAAACATAATCTCACTGCTACCTCCTCAATGACAGCTTGTCAGTGACCCAAACTCCCTCCGCCTCCCAATAATAGCATTTAGGTCTAGTCCAACTCCCTCCAGCTCCCCCCAGTCTCCAGTAATAGCATGTAGGTCTTCGGTTCTCCATGCCAGCATATCATTTCATTTCAGTGACGAGTGTTAAATGTACCAACAGTCATTAAAGGGGAATTCCACCCATTTTCAACATTTTTTCTGAGAGCGTACAAATGCAACCAAATGAACCCTAACGGGTTCATTTGGTTCCATTTGTACGCTCTCAGAAAAAAGGAAGCATCTAAAGAAATCTATTAATATGGTGAAAATACATCTTGGTGATGTCATCGAGATGTTTCACCATGTTGGTGGTTTTCTTCAGACCTCCATTTCTTGGGAACACAGAATGGGGGGAACTTTTTTATCATGTCCACCCAACACCTTGAAGGTACATCAATGACGTATTAAAATGTTGAAAATGGGTGGAGTTCCCCTTTAACACATGCGAATCAAGACCGCAAAGAACTTATTTTTGGTGATCCCATGCGTTTGACTGTACCCTGCACTGATTACTTTCTGCCAATAAACTACTTAATCCAGTGATTTTCAACATTTTCATACCAGGGCCAACTATTTACTCTGCATCTTAGCCACGGCCCACCATGTGATGTTGAGCTGACTCTCTCGGACCCAAAACGTTGGTCAAAATAACAATTCTCAAACAATTTCTAATTGTGTGAATTCTTGGGGAAAAAAAAAAAAAAGTATTTTAGAGTTACAGATCTAAAATGGTCCATTTGGTTACTAACTGTCCATCATTTAGCTGGGGACCACCTGGAATTATCTCAGGGACCACAGGTGGTCCCCGGACCACTGGTTGAAAACCACTGGCCAGTTGCAATTCCTAACTGGCTACCATGAACATTAAAATACATCCAGCCCAATTTTCTCCTGCCTGGTATGTTTTTCTTTTCCCTTTTACCTCCACTATGAGTTGCTGCATCTGACCTTCCAGAAGTGAATGTTTATGTGTCTTTAGTTGTTTGATGAAATGTACAACATGTCCACTATCGTAAACAAGTGTATTTTTAACTCGCGTGTCCATTCAGCTATCAGCTCTGTTTGTGGTTGTACTTGAAAGAAACACCTGCTATTCTTTTTCATGCCGTCCCAAATACATTATCTCTGTGTTGCTGATTTTTTCTTTTAATACCCCACGCATCAATTACATATGGGAGATTGATTCATGCTATTCTCGTTTTCTCCTTTCCGCTCCCGTTTCTGATGTTCTCAGTGAAATTTGTATTGATTCAGGTAGAGGGGGATTGCTTCAAAGGGGATTAGGCAGACACGGGGAGGCGAGGATGCAAATATTGATAGTAAACGAGGGTAGCTCATTGCACCAGATGGGCCCGGTAAAAAAAATCAGCCCACTCCTCCCTCCTCCTCGTATAAAGTCCTGACTAGATGGAACTAGGTAGTCTCATCAGGATGCACTAGCAATGGTTTCTGTAAGATTTTAAAATTCTAGAGTCTCTAGAGGCGCTAGATTCCTCGCTAGATCCTGGATTCCTGAGATTCCTGATGGTGATTCTAGACTAGATTCCTGATGCGTTTCTGGTAGTATGCTAGATTCCTGACACGAGATTCCAGGGTAACAGATGCCGTCTGTGCGCATTCAAAGATACGCGGACCCATCAGCGATCATTGTAAATGCTAAACCAGATACAGTTTCTCATCGGGACACTGTAGTTCAAATGAAGGTGTCACAGAAACGATGCCGCATTCCAAACCAGGCCAACGGTTGAAGGTTGTTGTGCGCGCGGCAGGGAAATGTGCGACGCCGCAACAATGGTTGTTTGATGAGGAGAGAGTTTGGGGTGGCGATAAAAACTGTACCCAGACATTGTCCACAATGCTGCACAATAACAGGAAAAAAAGAATAATCTGGTAGACAGCAACCATATCAGTACGGTGCCTGATAAGCGCGATGACAGAAATTTGAGAAAATAGGAGGAAAGAAAAAGAAGGGGGTGAAAAAAAATCCCCCAAATATCCTTTTCCACCAAAGATAAACTGCCAGCATATCGTTATTGTCAGGGCATTTGCTGAAAATAGCAAATGGGAAAATGGCATTATGTGGCACACAAGCCTTCCCCACAAACTCCGCTCAAACACACTGGGTTTAAGTAGTTAACTATGATCGCATTAGGTTCAAAAGTAATAAAATAATTTATAGAAAATCCTCTGTTGTGAATTTGTGCAAATGAATGGTATCCAAAGACAGCTTAAGGTGTCTACTTTAAGGGGAAAAAATAAGATGATTGTTGATGTGTTTCAGTTCAAAAGGTGTGGTAAATCTTTTAAAGAGGAACTCCACCCATTTTCAACATTTTAATGTCATTAATATACCTTAGAGATGTTGTGCGGACATGATGAAAAAAAGTTCCCCCATTTCTGTATTTCCTAAAAATGTAGGTCTGAAAAAAAATCATTAACATGGTGAAATCCATCTGATGACATCAGCAAGATGTATTTCACCATGTTGATGTTTCTTTCAGACCCCTTTTTCCTAAGAGGGCACAAATCCATTTGGTTCTCATTTGTATTCTCTCAGGAAAATTTTGAAAATGGGTGGAATTCCCCTCTAAGGGGTTAATAACTGTGATTACAAATATTAATTAAGCAAAATAGTGTTTGCGTCTGACGCACAAACGCGTTCACCAGCAGGCCTGTCACCGCTCAGCAGTGGTTGTGGAACAACAGCACTGCAGCTGCCGTGGGGGGAGTTATTTCCATTCTTTATCTACGTCGGTGTTGTACACAGATCAGCCAGCGAGTACAGTACATTCTTATTCAATTATTCTATTTGAAACGCCTTCATTCCTAGCTCTCTCTCCCTCTCTCCCTCCCGCATCAACAACATAATAATACATAAATAAATAAATAAAAACATTCGCTGCCCTTTGGAGAATTTCGACTCTCCCCGGCCTGTCAGTTTCCATTCACTGTAAAACCTTACCTTCAGCACTTATTCTATTTAAACTGAAAACAAAAGTAGTACACAGCGCCGGGGGAAAATAATTATTTGTCTAAATGCAGGAATGCGACAGCAGCAGCGGTCGGAAGGAAGGAAGGCTGACGCAACCCGGAGAAAACGCTGCCTGTTGTAGAGCGAAAAAAAAAATGTCGACGGGTTATCAAGTCGCAGTGAAATGGAGGGACGGAGAGAAGAGTGAATGAAAAGAAAGAAGAGAGTGAGGGAGAGGGAGAGAGAGAGGGAGGGAGAGAGGGAGAGATATAGACGATATGAGGTAGGAAACTGTTCCCTTTTTTTGCTTCCCTTCCCTCTCAAGAAAACACAACATATTTCTTTGAAAGACAAAGTGTTAAGTTAGGCTACTCGGCCCCGAAGCTGTCAATACCCAGCGTTCGTCATCCCGGCCCAGCCAACGACGGTCTATATATTGATTAAACCATCCATCACTCTGACCGTACAAGACATTATTTCTAATTAAAAACGACGTCGTAAATTCCCGGGCTTTATTGCCGGGACGGAGGGGGGGGTGGGGGTTTCTAAATAAAAATTCATGGGCGGGTTGGTGGGAACAGGATTGTCGTCCCCAATGACTGGACTGTCCGGTGGGTTTAAGGCCACCGTTAAGAAGGACAGGCGTCCACGATGGGACCCCGAGTGCAGACAAGGGAGGGTTGGAGGTCTGATGACCAGAGGGAAGCATTCGGTCTCGCTCCAGAAAACCTCCAGCTGCAAATCCATCATCATCATCATCCTCTTATACTCCAGCTGTATCTCTGATGGAGACGGAAGTTTCTCTCCCCCTCCAGAGCGAGTGGGAGAGGAGCGTTTGGCGGCCAAGTGGATTAATCAACATCAGAAGTTCTGACCGGCGCTGGGGGAAAACGGAACACGACCCCGGCCTGCTTCCTAGCTGCTACTCGCAGTAAATCCCCTGATCCTGAGGGAGGCTTGCAGCAGCACACGCCGCCTTGAAAAGCTTTTCCACCGCCGCGCCAACGGGGGCCGAGGGGGTTAGGCAGGGAGCGGCCCCGGCACAGTTGGGATTCTATTTCCCCCTCACTTAAAAAAAAAAGGAAAAACAAGCGTTCCGCTGCCAAATGCACAGTAGGAGCCGATGAGCAACTAAAGGAATATACCCTCGACGCCTCCGCCCCGGCCATAAATATTCTACATCCACGGTAATGCTCTGAGCCACGCGAGTCCTCGTTTATTTTTGGACGACGGGCACACAGTCGGTCGCAAGCTGGCCTTCGTTTTTCTTTTTTTTTCTGTTGCCGCGCGAGGACCCTTCAAATCTGGCAAGTTCCTGATTGCTTCGGTGGGGTGCGGGGGCTTGCCACGTCCCGCTCGACATCTGATGATTTCACAGGTGCAGGCGGGTGGTGGGGAACAGGGGAGGGTAGGGGGGGGGGTCTGTCGCTGCTGCCAACGCAATAATAACATGAATGTAATCATCGCTTCGACAGCCTGGGCTGATTCAACATACATTCTGGGAACAAATTTAGATTTGATGGATAAAAACGAAGAAAAAAACAAACAAATAAAACAACGGTGCGATTACACTTTTTGATTGTCATCAGAGCACATAGTAAGTACGCGTCATTTGGGTGTTTCATTGTTAAGATACGGGACTATATTCTGCAACCTGCATGTGAGTGATAGGAGGTAGGATTTCCACAGAAGAGGACAAAACCGGAAATGAATGAATAAAAGCAAATCTATGCTTTGTTTGAATCTATGATCTATGAAGTTATTGACTGCCATTGGAGAACATATATACGTCATTTGCTGTTTTATTGTTGTTTAGATAGAGGGCTATATCTAAACCTGTGACTGATCCTAGGCTCTCCGAAGAAGAGGAGACTCGGAACTAAGGTGATCTAAATAAAAACTAAATATCCTATGCTTCGTTTTAGGTAAAATAAATAAATAAAAATAAAACAAGCACTAAATGTCCTATGCTGCGTTTTGGTAAACAGCAACAAGATATATTAAACTGTCAATACCTAAAGAACTGAAGATGGCAGCATCAGAACCTATGGGACCAAATGAATTCATATGCTGTACAAGTACAAAATAAACACCAATTAACTTTGTGAGCATAAAAGCAAAGTATAAACTCTCGACTCGCCGGTGTAAACATTCAAGGGCAACACCGTCTCTTGTTGGGAAGAGACGATGGAACGATGCAAGTTGGAAATCCCCACCCGGCTATGCAGCCATTCAAAAGAGACAAAGAGTGTTCAACTACATTATCTGTTGTTCCACATAACTTATAGAAGGGTACACTGCCTGAACCTTTTTTTACATAAGCCTCTATAAGCGACTGAAACAGTATATGGTTTTTGACCACCAGTGGTCCTTGAGGATTCCATTTGGTTACTAGCTAAATGATGGGCAGTTCGTAACCAAATGGACCCTCATAGATCTGTAACTCTTGAGATCGTATAAATAAAACCAAATTTGGTATCATTTTACACTCAATAGTTAAATTATATTTAACTATCTACAATATTTAATATTTAATATTATCTACAATATTTAACTACAATTTTTAAGAATCTGCACATTTAGAAAATGTAGTAGCCTAATAGTTGTTATTTTGACCAACATTTTGCCAGTTATCTCCTAAATTGTGGAGACTGGAAAATCCTTTAACATCAAATGGTGGCTAAAATGCAGAAAAATAGTGGGCCCTGGTATGAAAAAGGTTGAAAGCCTCTGGTATACAGTATATCCTGCATAATTCACTACACAAATTATTTGATATAATAATATTGACAGTAATAATAATAAAAGAACGACGGTCGGTGTATCAGCCACACTGTTATGTAGCGTACAGGCCCTCATCATTCCTCTCTCCTCGACCCACTTGGAGTTTTAAAGTGATATTTGAAGAAGTACTACAGCCGATGGGGAGGGAGGGAAGGAGGGAGGAAGGGCTGGGTAAACTGATGGCATATTTGGTTAACTGATTAACTGAAATACAGGCCTGTTGCCAGGACGCGTTGGAGATGTCGTCTAGAGGTCCTGCCAAGACAGAGAGAGAGAGAGAGAGAGAGAGAGAGAGAGAGAGAGGGGGAGAGAGAGAGAGAGAGAGAGAGAGAGAGAGAGAGAGAGAGAGAGAGAGAGAGAGAGAGAGAGAGAGAGAGAGAGAGAGAGAGAGAGAGAGAGAGAGAGAGAGAGAGAGAGAGAGAGAGAGAGAGAGAGAGAGAGAGAGAGAGAGAGAGAGAGAGAGAGAGAGAGAGAGAGAGAGAGAGACAGAGAGAGAGACAGAGAGAGAGACAGAGAGAGAGACAGAGAGAGAGAGAGAGAGAGAGAGAGAGAGAGAGAGAGAGAGACAGAGAGAGAGAGAGACAGAGAGAGAGAGACAGAGAGAGAGAGACAGAGAGAGAGAGAGAGAGACAGAGAGAGAGAGAGAGAGAGAGAGAGAGAGAGAGAGAGAGAGAGAGAGAGAGAGAGAGAGAGAGAGAGAGAGCGCATGGGGGGACTAATGAGTGAGCTAAAAAGACAAGATGGAGCGATCCTCTATAAAAAGACCAGCAGTAATCTCTTCTTCTCCTCTCTCTCCTCTCCCCCTTAATGTCCTGAGAGATCTTGGCTCACCGGTAAAGCCTGCTGCCTGTGCATATCAAATGTGGCTAATTAGGAGGCGCGTGCACGTGCGCAGACAGACACACACACACACGCACCCACACAGACACACACTCACACATGGCCGGACATTATTATCCTTCTTTCCTAATAATTGGTTAGCTGCAGGTTTTTTACGAAAATCATCGCAAAAGAAGGGCCATATCATCATCAGCCAGCGGCGGCCGCGTCAATGCGTAGCACCGCCATCCGAGTCCGATCCGTTTTACGCCTGAGAGCTCCAACGACAGCGGACGGAGCAGACGAGTGTCCGCCCGTCGCACGCCATCGTCACGGCCTGTTTGAGATTCCTCCTTCCGTCAGTTCGGATGATGTGTATCAGGGAAAAAAAACGGCCCTCCAGTCGGGCGGCATGACGGGGCACTTGAATCTAATCGCCATCAACAAGTCGCCCCGTTCATTTGCATTAGGATAAATGGCATGAGAGAGAGAGAGAGGGAGAGAGAGAGAGAGAGAGAGAGAGAGAGAGAGAGAGGAAGGAGAAGGATAGAGAGAGAGAGAGAGAGAGAGAGAGAGAGAGAGAGAGAGAGAGAGAGAGAGAGAGAGAGAGAGAGAGAGAGAGAGAGAGAGAGAGAGAGAGAGAGAGAGAAACAGCAGAGAGAGAGATGAGACAGAGGAGTCAGACAGATAGTGCCGCTGTGCTGTGGGTGTTGTGTGTTATTAAGATACCCAAGCTGTCAACGCAGGGGATCAGAAAAGCAGTCGGGCAGCACGTGACAGGTCCCTCTTTTTCTCTCAACACCTCTCCTCCTGTCCTCCGCCATGCGGGGACAGCTTAATCTAAATCGAATTTCTTTTAACCAACGAATGACCCTCACCCTCCTCCTCCTCCCCACTACCTCCGCCAAGTCTATTTCCTCGTGGGTCGGTCATACTTGGGACGAAGGGGGAAGGGGAATGATGTCGCAGTCGACTCGGAGGTGAAGAAGCAAACAGCAGGAACGACCGGTCCGGTCAGGACCGGTCAAGCTGAGGCCCGGACACCAACCCCATGTCGAGCGTTGTGTTGTGTCCGCTCTGAGGAAGTGTGTGCTGTGACAACGTCTCAGCGTGGGTGCGGCTCACGCACCTGTAAAAATAGACGATTGTTGTGTGCTGTTTGAACTGGGCAATACAGGACCAGGACGTCAATTGTCGATTACCTTTGCGATTAAGCGGATCAATAAAAATAAAAGCCTTCATTTGTATCACTTATTGGTTTGACAAGTCAGCACGTTTGACTAATATCATTTACGTGTCACTATAAAACAACTGTTGTTTTTTGCTTTCTTCCGAGTAAAACGATTAATAACCACAAGCCCTGTTTCAGGCTTTGTTATATAAACAAAACTCAAGAAAAAATAGGTCAAATGGCAGATCTATAAGCTCAGGCTTGTAGGTTATATTCAGTGATTTAACTTAATTCAAATAATAATATTTCATGGATAACGCTCTATAATAATTCCTCCAATGATCAGGATCGAGTGGGTATGGGCCTTGATGTACGTGGTGTTGGACTGGAGGTATTTTTTTCCACCGATCTTTGAATGCTCCAACAAAAAAAGAGACCCCCCAAAATTGTTGGATTTACTGATCCTATGCAGGTCTAGACAAGAGGCTCATGTGTCAGCTTAATGTTGACATCGTCGCCAACTACAACTTGTCTATAACAACTCATTAGCATGGACGTGCTCATGTGATGGAACGCAACATGCTCATGTCATTATTACACTTTAGAGAGAGATCGTGGTGGGAAAGCGCCAATGTGCTTTTGCAGCAGGTTATAAAAAAAAGCGCACTGGTGCAGAAAGCAAAATCTGCTTGTATCATGATATCCAGGGCAAATCTTCAGGCAACTGTGGTGGTGGCGGCAGCGGCGAACAGGGGGCACTGGAGACATGCAAACTGCATGAGAGGAGGCAGGGCTTACCACGCGAGAGAAAAACTACAAAAAACGTAAGGGTATAAAGCTCCCCGATGCAGAGGTCGGTGTGGCGGGCCGGAAGCATCGTATCCGCGGCTCTTTGTGGGCTTAAAGGCCTGCTCTGTCGGAGCGTGAATTAGGCTTAAGGAACAGCCAGCGACGCAAGGCCTCGTTTCAGTAAAACACGCTGGCAAGAAGAAACACAGAGAGGACCAGAGGGGATGTGTGCTGGGTGCACTCACACTCACACGCACACACACACACAGATAAGCACACACACACACACACACACACACACACACACACACTCACACTCACACGCACACACACACACAGATAAGCTGAACAAGCAACCATTGCCTAGCAGGAGAGGAGCAAACAGAATGGAATGCTATGATTTTTTAACTATGATTGATGATGGCCGCTTAAATCCACAGTAAACAAGGCAGGCGCAAACAGCCAAAATCTGTCTCCTTCTTGGAACAACAGAACATGGGATGGAGGGAGGGGGGAAAAAAAGACTAGATGGCATTATCATTACAGCTGCAGGATTCTTCTCACACCTCCAAGGCCATTGGGGGAAAAACAGGTGACCAAAGACAAACACGTCTGTGCGGATATTGGATAAAAAAGGACCATGGCTGGTGGTGTCCCGCGGCACGTTTTAGACCCAACCGACTGCAACTCAAAGTCGAGTTCTGCCAACCATTTATCAAACACATTTCTCGAGAACATAGAAGATCTACAGTATATTCTACGAGGTCTTTTGATTGTATGAAAATTATGTAAATGTAATGCTCAAGTTTTTTTTAAAAAAAACTGCACCTCTTGATTATTCAATTAACTGAATAATCATAATCAACAAGGAGCAATAAGTGATTTGGATGATGTGTGCACATATACCCAACAGTGGTGTGTGTGTGTGTGTGGGGGGGATTATTCATTCAATGTTCTTTTTACACAAATGTACAAATGTGAACCAAATGGACCCGCTAGGGTCCATTTGGTTCCATTTGTACACTCTCAGAAAAAAAAGGAAACTCATTAACATGGTGAAACACATCTTGATGATGTCATCAAGATGTATTTCACCATGCTAATGATTTTTTTCAGACCCAAAAATATTTTAGATGTGAGAAGTGGGGGGACGCCAGCCCCCCCGCGTCCCCTCTCCACTACACCCCTGTATACTACTCTCCCTCTGTCTCCCTCTCTCTCCCTCTCTCCCCCTCTCTCTCTCTTCCATCTTGGATGTAGTCTCTCCAGCCTGGGCGCATCCCGCCGCGAGGCCACTGGATTCAATTCAATTAGGGAGATTGTTTGCCCTCCAGAGTCCACCAGAGAGCTCTGCAGATGACTACCGCTGGTAGTCTGCCTGCTGAGGACAACCCCCACCAACCCATCCACTCCCCTCCCAGCCAATGCACACACAAGACACACACACACACACCCGCCTATCCCTGTTTTCATTTACCTCCCAACATCCAAGCCCTCCCCGTAATTCCTCCACCTCTCTTCTCTCTGTTCTTCTACTGTCGGTAGTACCTTGAGGCTAGTGTGTGTGTGTGTGTGTGTGTGTGTGTGTGTGTTCTCACATATGTTATCTACTTAGGACCGTTTCGAAGAAAAACACCTTCCAACTTAGGACCGGTGGACAAGTTAGGACCAAAAACCCGGTCCTAAGAAGTAAGACCACTTAAAACAGATAGAGAATGTCATAAGCCATGCCTGGTGTTGAAATTGGCATGGTCCTAAAAAGGAGGCGTTTTTACATATGGCCCTAAAAAGGAGGCATTTTTACATTTGGTGTGTATCAGGTGTGTGTGGGGTGTGTGTGTGTGTGTGTGTCCTACTTAGGACCATCTGGCAAACTTAATATTTTAACTAGATAGGAGCAATTCCAGAGGGAATTGCAGAGTGTGGTCGCCCAAAGGCAACCACACTAATAACAATAGTGTGTTGCCTTTAAGGCAACCACACTAATTATACAATAAATTACTATATATAGCTCATATAGGCCGCAGGTCGCATGTAACTGTAGAACTCGGGGAACTTTGTCCGAGGGTGGGCGGGCGGGTCAGAGTTTAGAAAACTCTGGGGCGGGTCACACTGATGACATAATCATGTTCACTCATCGTAACAAGTGTCTGGCAGCCCGCATCATCATGGTGACACGTGTCTGACATGGGACCATTTCTATGTTCCCTCAGGTCTATGTTCCCTCGCTGACTAACCCCAACCCAAACGCACAAACCATAACCCTAACCGAAAGCATGTCAAACGTTACTTCGCGACATTTGACATGCCTTCGTTTAGGGTTAGGTTTGGGCGTTTGGGTTAGGGTTAATCTATTACTATCCCTACCCCTAATCCTAACCTGACTTTAAGAGCTGAGGGAACATAGACATGACCCCTCTGACATCACTCTGTGACCCCTCTGACATCACTCTGTAAATTTTTGTCTCAAGCCTGTCCCCTTTTATGTCCTATACTTTAAAGCCCGGCTTAAAACCTACCTTTTCACTCAGGCGTATTACTGAATTATTACCGCTCTTGTCTTTCTTTTACTTACTACCTCTATGACCTTTCAACTTGGCTGCAGTCAGACAATGTGTGTCTTCACATATTGAAAAGTATGCCTTTCGGGATAGCAATCCTTTGTTTTCTCATATTTTAGCACTAATCACTAGTTTAATATGTTCTTTAGCATTCCCATATACTTTAGTTGGGAGCCCGCGCGCTGTTTTTGGGCTGAACCGAGTCTTTACTGGATTTGCGGGAGATCGGTACATAAAGGGGTTAATGTGCATTAATTAACAATTCAATAATTAATAATCATATACTTTGTGCATATCCATATTCACAAACACTATATAATGATAAATTTGATGCATTTAGACCAAGTAATTTGCATTAAATACCATACAACTGTATTTTGTATGGATTTTTTTTTTATATTTTGGACATTAAGGGGTTAATAATTAAAAATGCCCGAGGCATATCAGTGGGCACCCTCTTGATTTCTTAAGAAGTGACTCCCAGCTACAAGAATCACTACTATATCACATATCCAAAACAGTTCATATCAATGTTTATTTTAGCCAGTTTAAATACACGTATACTATGTGATTAGAATAGATGTTTGTGTGAGGCAAAAATCAGTATGATGCAATAACAGGATACTCTGATTTTGTCTTTCACCTGTAAGAACAATTCACTGCTGTAGTTCTGTAAGCTCAGTTCAACTGCTGCCCTTCCCCCATACTGCAATGGTTGGGTCGTTAATTAAGCAATGCAGCCTAATTAACGACCCTGCACTCTACAGGCAAACTGCCTAAATCTTTTGGTTGGTTGAAGCAGTCTGGACAAAACCCATGCAGGTGCATTAATGTGTGTTTTTTGGTAATCTTACAATGCCCTAGTATCAATCTCAATTTCTAGTATCTATGTCTATTTGTAAATTATAAGGCAAATATCAACATCCTAACATATGCTGTCTCCCTGTTAGAGCAGTGTTGTTGTGTAACTCTTCCAACTTCCCCATGTCTTTAGCAGAACAATATTAGCTCAGCATAGTCTATTGAATTTAGTCATATTTGGTGGTATCCTGTCCAAGTGAAAAAGCTATTATGCTGAACCTGTATGAGGTTCTAAAATTGCCAATGAAGAGTGAGAGATGTTTATCATGGGCAGATGTTATGTTGTAGACAATGTGTGTCTTCACATATTGAAAAGTATGCCTTTCGGGATAGCAATCCTTTGTTTTCTCATATTTTAGCACTAATCACTAGTTTAATATGTTCTTTAGCATTCCCATATACTTTAGTTGGGAGCCCGCACGCTGTTTTTGGGCTGAACCGAGTCTTTATTGGATTTGCGGGAGATCGGTACATAAAGGGGTTAATGTGCATTAATTAACAATTCAATAATTAATAATCATATACTTTGTGCATATCCATATTCACAAACACTATATAATGATAAATTTGATGCATTTAGACCAAGTAATTTGCATTAAATACCATACAACTGTATTTTGTATGGATTTTTTTTTTATATTTTGGACATTAAGGGGTTAATAATTAAAAATGCCCGAGGCATATCAGTGGGCACCCTCTTGATTTCTTAAGAAGTGACTCCCAGCTACAAGAATCACTACTATATCACATATCCAAAACAGTTCATATCAATGTTTATTTTAGCCAGTTTAAATACACGTATACTATGTGATTAGAATAGATGTTTGTGTGAGGCAAAAATCAGTATGATGCAATAACAGGATACTCTGATTTTGTCTTTCACCTGTAAGAACAATTCACTGCTGTAGTTCTGTAAGCTCAGTTCAACTGCTGCCCTTCCCCCATACTGCAATGGTTGGGTCGTTAATTAAGCAATGCAGCCTAATTAACGACCCTGCACTCTACAGGCAAACTGCCTAAATCTTTTGGTTGGTTGAAGCAGTCTGGACAAAACCCATGCAGGTGCATTAATGTGTGTTTTTTGGTAATCTTACATTGCCCCAGTATCAATCTCAATTTCTAGTATCTATGTCTATTAGTAAATTATAAGGCAAATATCAACATCCTAACATATGCTGTCTCCCTGTTAGAGCAGTGTTGTTGTGTAACTCTTCCAACTTCTCCATGTCTTTAGCAGAACAATATTAGCTCAGCATAGTCTATTGAATTTAGTCATATTTGGTGGTATCCTGTCCAAGTGAAGAAGCTATTATGCTGAACCTGTATGAGGTTCTAAAATTGCCAATGAAGAGTGAGAGATGTTTATCATGGGCAGATGTTATGTTGTAGACAATTTGTGTCTTCACATATTGAAAAGTGTGCCTTTCTGGAAAGCAATCCTTTGTTTTCTCATATTTTAGCACTAATCAATGGTTTAATATGTTCTTTAGCATTCCCATATACTTTAGTTGGGAGCCGGCGCGCTGTTTTTGGGCTGAACCGAGTCTTGTAGCTTAGGGCAACCTCTTAAGAATTCAAGAGGGTGCCTGCTAATATCCCTTTGACATTTTGTAGTTATTAACCCCCTGATGCCAGAAATACAAAAACATCCACCCGAAATAGAGTTGTATAGTATCTAATGCACAATTATGCATTTTATTTGTGGAATGTGTTATTAATTAACTACCTGTTAAAATGTCTATCATGCCGTTTGTGCCCGTTGTATTTGTGATCTGGGACACGTCTTCAGCACTGCTACATTTCCCTATTACGTCTATGAAGCTTTACGTCTACAAAGCACTACGTCACATGTATCCCCATAATAGGCATGATGTGGTGACTCAGACATAATGAAACCCTGGGGCGTGAGGTCAGAGTATCCCATATAGGTATGACGTGGTGACTCAAACATAATCAAACCATGGTGCGTGAGGTCAGAGTATCCCCATATATGTATGATGTGGTGATCCAATATAATGCGTTAATTTTGAAAAAAGGGCTTTGTCAGTCTCTTCCTAATATTATGGTTAACAACCGTGTGAAACCGTGTGAGCGATTGGTGCAGCCAGCGAGGAGTAATGGCGGTTTCAGACATTCAGACAGACATTTTCTGAATTATAGTATTGATGATGATGATGATGATGATGATGATGCATATTCATCCGTTCATGCCCAAATTTGACTGCCAGAAGGTCCTGATAATTCTTAAAATGTCCTTATAATTCATGTGTATGTCAAAGTGCTGTGTATGATTGATTCTAAAACTCTTAGTCCCAATACTCCACACCTTGAATCAGATAATAACAAACCCAGGTGCGCTATTTCTTTCCACTGTATTGTGAAGATGACCTGGGGAAGGGAGCGCTTGATTTACCAACAAACCCTAGCCGTGTGGGTGCTTTGAAGCACCGCCCACATGCATAGGACAGTGACTGAATAGCTCCAGGGTGGTCCGTCTAAAGACAACAAGCGCTTCCTATCGTTTGTCTATTTGGTTTTGGAATTTCAATTCATGCAAATATGCTTAAATCAAACTCATGAATGTGGTCATCACACGAGTTGTCACACCAGTTGCCAGAAGTATATTAACTAAATTCTATCTATTCAATGGTCATGTGTAGGCCTATGCAATGGCACCATTCTTAACTGTGATGTTCACAGAGGGTGGAATACAAGTTTAAAAAGCCATGTCAACATTGACAATGTCATTCCAGGTCGGAAGGGATGCGGCTGACGCAGTTGTCATTGCCATTGATGTCTACCTATTCTTTTACTACTAGGTACTCTGATTATAATACCAGGTCAGCCAGCAGGGATCAGCAAGAAGTAACCTATCATATACATATCTCCTCCTATTAACAATGTTTCTAGCCCAGAAGCTTGTGATCTCAAAGGGTCAATGTATTGGCCCCAAATGGCAGCACTGACTCCATTGTAGCTATACTTCACTCTTGAGGTCTGACTACCACACTCTCCTCATCCTTTTTGTGTGAAGCTTTCCAGGCAAGTGCCATCTGAACATTCAGGTACTATAGCTGTTTTGTTAAGCAAACTGGAGGAAAATGCATTTATCTCTCAAAATGTGTATTTTATTGGATTTGGGGGAGATCAGTATATAAAGGGGTTAATGTGCATGGAACTGAGTAGACCATAAAAAGACAAAACGTTTTTTTGAAAGTGAAATACCCCTTTAAGAGCGTCTGATTTGCCTAAATTGGAGGCATATTGTAATGTGCATGTAATGCTAGACAAATTTCTCCCCTGGGAAGATAAAAAAATGTGGTCCCATTATTATTATTACCCTTATAATTGTTAATTATTATTATTATTACCCTCATTATTATTGTGTTTGTTGTTTCCTTTATCATTTTTATTTGTTTTTCTCAGTTATTAAAATTGTTTTTTCAATTATTAAAATTGTTTATCAAATTCAAAATGAAATGATTTTCTCTAAAGTAACTTCATTAATAAGTCAAAGTAAATCTAAGAAACAATCTACAAGCTCATAAGTAAGTCTTAAATCTCTCTTTTTGGTCACAGGCAAAAGTGTCCGGTTTTGATGTCCTGAATCCATTTCTGCCGTATGTCAAGTGATACAAGTGACGGTTTTGTTAGAAATTTAGTAGTTATAATAAGCAATTACGAAAATTGGAAATTGGCTATAATTTTTGATGTACTTTTGTTGTTTATGATTTTTTGCTGTATTGCATAATCACCATGAAATGGAATAGGTCTATACTTTTAGTGGCCTACAGGCACATCTTATAAAAGCCCTGTGAGCTTGGTTTCCAGAAAAAAAATCTGCCTCATATCACTTGGCATATGGCAGAGTGGTTTCAGCACATCAAAATCATATAGAAACAACTTAAAACAACTTAAGTACAATTTATCAGAATTAGACCAATTTCTATTTTAGTTATTCATTATCCTAATTATTAGATTAGATTATTAGATTAAAATGGGGATTTGTATCACTTGAAATGAATTTGGCTCATAAAAATCATATAGAAAGGTTTTTTTTAATACATCGAATGGATGCAACCTGGGACGTGTCTTCAGTGATGTATCCTAAGCTCATTGGGGTTTCGGGTCTCTCGAACATCATACCCCTCACTCAGGTGACCCAGCCGGGGTTCATGACACCCCGACTCACGTCCCAGTAGCTACCCCTGATCAATCCCACAAGGGAAAGGCCAAGGCCGTCCAATCCACCGCCCCTGAAATACTCCGCCAAAACTGGGAGGTTCTGATGCGTGGAGGGACTAGGCTCTGTGGTTTGACACCTGTCCGTGCCCCTCCTACGTCTCACCAGGAGGCACAGGACCTGTGCGTTGCACCAGACTCCCAACGCCGGACATGGAAGAGACATGAGCGGTGGACAAACAGCCCTCCTAAAGGACTAACCAAGGGGTTAACCCATTATGTACATTAAATATCAAAATTAAAGCTATTTGATTTTTCTTTTCTTTTTTTTAACTGTTGTTAATTTGGGGTTTTACTTGCTAATTACTCAATTTCTGACAAAACGGTCACTTGTATCACTTGGCATGTGGCAAAATGCATTCAGCACAGTGTCACTTGGCCACAGTGTCACAGTGGCAGAATTGGACCTTGCTTAAGGTCTAAATGTCATCAGCCACCATTTTTTGGGGCATTCAGGACCAGACTAGTCTGCCTGAACGCTCATCATGTACTGCCTCAAAACCATGGGATGAATAGCAGCTTTGAATAGCACGGTGTCTACAGTATATTTCACTTTGAATGCATGTCCCATTTATTCATGTTTGACCCTTTAATTCACCTGTATGTCTTGTAAGTGTGTTGTATAGCCATGGTCCATACAAATCAAGATAGTCCTGACAATTACCATTTGTGTCATGGGCGGAGCTAAGCAACTCATTATCTTTTGTCCTCCTAATACAGCATCATGTCAGGTGGCTATATTTTGAGTTCTATTGTGTGTATTCAACATTTGAAGTGAGATTTGTCTTGTAGAGCTCAAATAATATTTTTTGGTGTTTATTACATCTTCGTAGCACTAGTGGAAAGGGGTGTCCCTCTAACGTTGCAGAACACAAGTCCTGGAAAAAAGACCTTCTAGTACATAGAAACATGTAGCCTGGAGGAGAGGGGCAGTGATCTGGCCAATCACTGCTGACCAGCCAACTGGAGAGTGTCGTGGGCAAGGGTCGAAACACTCTACGAAGGTTGGAGACCACCTGATGACCTCTCTTCCAGGCCAAGGCAACCACTTGTAGTGGAGTATATTTGCATCTTCGATGTATTTACAAACATGATTAAACTCATAAGAGCCAATACATCTACGTTAACAAAAGGTATTAGCTTCTACAATGTTTCTACAATGTTAACAATTTGACTATACTTGTTAGGACCACTCTTGGTCCTAACAAGTAGGGTAAAATTGTTAATATCTAGAATGTTCTAAAATGAATTTTAATACAATCTGCGGTGATTGTATTAAAATAGATTTTTTTTCATGTTCAGGAGTGTAATTCATATGTCTCTACAATGTCTAGAAAGGGTGGTCCTAAAAAGGATAGCAATAGTCCATTTTTTTGGAGTGGTCCTAAGTAGTTAACATATGTAAGAATGTGTGTGTGTGTGTGTGTGTGTGTGTGTGTGTGTGTGTGTGTGTGTGTGTGTGTGTGTGTGTGTGTGTGTGTGTGTGTGTGTGTGTGTGTGTGTGTGTGTGTGTGTGTGCGCGCGCGTGTGTGTGTGTGCGCGTGCACGTGCGCGCAGGGGGTGGTTAGGGTATGTATGGTATGTGGGCATTTCCATTCAATATTTACCTTACTTTTTCACCCCTTCAGGTGTTTTCCTTTTACTATTAGTACTGGTATAAAATATTTGCACCAAAAAAGAACAGCGCCCAGCTACGTTCCCCTTCGCCCAGGAATCGCCTTTGTCTCGTAACATACGGTAGTGCTGAACATCGGGAGGGGTGAGAACGTTACACATTTTTTATTATCCCGCAGTTAATAAAAAAAGGTGACTAAACAATGGCGACTTTATTAAGGGCACATCCTTTTTTTTCCGCGGCGGGTCACACTCTCTCGTTTCCGCCTATACGCCGACACCTTGTATGACTCTTCGGGGGTTAAAGGATTGAGACAATCTGCGATCCCAGCCAGCGATCGTATTATAAAAACCCGCCGCCGCATATACATCCAGTTTGATGTGAATTACTTGGGGGGGGGGGCTCCTCGGCCAATCACTGTTCAGCATGTGTCGTATGAAAAGAAAGGACGAGGAAAAGCTGCTGACACTGGCGATCGATCGGCATGTTCGCTGCAAGGTGAAAATAGAAAAATTGTGCTCTCATTTGAATAACATTGAGAGAGAGAGAAGCAGCGGGGGGTTGTATAGCCGTGTCCCCGGCTTGTGCTTTTCGGATTTGACGTGTAAGTCCGCCAACATGCGCAGAATATATAATAATAAAGACCTTTTTATGCTCCTGTTTTGCGTAGAAACGGTCTTGTCCTGTCGAACCTGCTGTTTTTTTTTCCCCCTCCGCGTCTCCCGCTGTGTGAATGGGTTGTACCGCCGCTGCGACGGAGAATAAGTGGCACCTTGTGAAATCAAAAACACAACAACGGTGTTGAGGGATGTCACATTAATTAATGGATGTCTTGGGTCGCCTCTGCGATAAATAACCTAAATGGATCCTGACGTTGGAATTAAGATGTTCGTTTTTGATGCACCTTCTACACTTGATGTGTGGTCACTTTGAATCAAGTCTAATCAATAGACCTTTGCCGTGTACAGTAAGCCCCTCCCTCCCCCAACTGCTATGGTCCAATCACAGCTAATTGTAGCGTGTGATAGACAAACATCTCCAACAATAGTTTTCCTACAGTATATCATAAAACTTTTCAGTATATGATAAAACACAAAAAAAGAAATGTCACACACGTTTTCCACTACATAGAGCATGCCACGTTGAAAGATTTGGAAGATTTTTGGAATCAAAGTTAATTAAACCACTGTTTTTCGTTTAAAAAAATGCAAAATTTGATGTAGTGTTAATGCAATTGATTATCTGCAAAGAAAAAGATTTGATAGCGATTATTTGCATTGGAAAAAAAAAGGTTATGATACAATACACAGTCAGTGTTGCTGTCTTAATTTCAACATACTTTGATTCTTAAAATTATAATCTGCATTTTCAATGCAGTTACATCGTTACACCCCTAGACTTTAGGGTTAGGCGAGGCAAACTACTGCAGGTGGAACTTTCGGCCACAGGGTTTTGTTGTCATTGCAACAAGTGACACCTGGTTCGGCAGCGTTTCCCGGAGTATTCCTTGCCCATCGCATTGAAGTCATGGTTTGTTGTTGTTGTTTTGAGGACGGTCTGGAGGTTGATCTATCACTTCGTCAAATTAAAATCCCCTTATTCAGTTGAGCTTTCAGTTCCTCTTTCCAGCCTAGTTGGAAAGTGAAAAAAAGAAAGCTTAGCTTTTTTGCTTTACACCCCCCGTCCCAAAATGCTTTGCATACCCAACATGCGTTGCCCATAGCATCAGCAGTTCAAGGTCTGTTTGACCACAATGGCCAGTGATGACATTGGCCCTGCCAAGATGGGCTTCTGTTATGTTAGAGAGCGCCGTGCTTTGTTTTCACAGCCCCCCCCATTCCGCCACCGGCCCGCCTCCGAACCAATGCAAAGCGACTCGTTTGAATGGGAGAGAGAGAGAGAGAGAGGGGGGAGAAGAGAGAGAAGTCCTTTTCGCCGATGTCAGCAGTGTTCTTCTCGGATTTGAATTGCGCCCAGAGGTAGTTGACTTTGCAGGTCTTTGTTGTTATTTGGGCTAACCAAATGACAGGCAATGGAGCGATCGGCTTCCATCGTATAAACCGAAAGACAAAGCCACTAATTGCATATTCTAAAAAGCCAGGAAGGACCACAGTATACACCGACCGGTGCCAATAGATCATGTTGCAGAAATCCCTCTGCTGTCTTACAAAAAAAAAAAAAAAACTAAAAACACATGCATTTACTTAGTGTGTAAATTGTCATCATCTTGAAAAGGTTAAAGGGACCTTCTGGCATCAGTAATTGTATATATGCATAGCTTTTGTACATAAACATAGAGAGCAGCTACTGGTTTATTTTCTAGATTTCACTTCCTTTCACCAACATTTTCTCCAAGGTCTATTAAACCGTTAACCAAAACCTACCTGAATAATTGGGTCAATGTTGGCTAAACGTCATTGTGGGGTTAATAAGGCGTGAACGTTTACTAACATTAGCCTAATTCCATTCATAAATCAATCTTCGCTCTCCGGGGATCTGTTTTCACCTAAATGTTTCCCTATCAGTCTATGATTTAGATAGAAATAACACAATTTAGTTTTATTGCACTAATTATTTTCACTTTTTCTTTTTTTGATGACACTGAAAGATACAGGACGGGTATGTGTCCCTGGAAAATACATTTCATACTGCCCGGGTATCGATTATCTTGGACCATATATGTCAAACACGAGTCCCAGGGGCCAAATCAGGCCCGTAAATGCATTATCTGCGGCCCGCCGGGATGATATTTAATTACTATTTAGAACTGGCCCTCTGGTATATTGCATAATGCGGCTCATTGTTTTAGAGACATACATTATCAACTCAATCGATTTACTTGCGCATTTTCCAATGAAGGCAGTGATTGGTGAGGATCATAGGACAGGAAACTGAGCTTTAGGGCCCTGATACACCTAGCAATGTTTTGATCAACATCAACAAGCAACGTCAATCATCAACATTGACTTTTTGCTTTTCTATAGGCCCTGCTACACTAGCAATATTTTAATCAATATCAACTAGCAATGTCAACATCAACGGGCAACATGATGAGACACAGGGCAACAGGCAACACCTCACATTAAGGAATTCCACCCATTTTCATTTTTTCCTGAGAGTGTACACTCAGGAAAAAAAAATGAAAATGGGTGGAATTCCCCTTTAATTCGAACATCTCTAAAATAGCAAATCATATACTGTAAACAAGGTGATAGCTAAATAAGTGTCATAATTCAAGCAATTGAGTAAGTGTTTGAATAATCTGCGGATGAATTGATTATGAAAACTAGAAAAGTGCCCTTCTGGGCACAGGTCTCCACCAGGCCAGGACAGGTTGTGGCCTCCTGGTGGCGCTAAAATAGGCCAATGTAAAAAAGGTACCATTTATTATTATGACTTTAGGATTTGGATGATTTCAGGCATTGTCCAAAAATGTGTTTTGCAAATGTTCACCTGTTGGTGGCGCTATAACAAGCCATTGTGAAAAGAGTGGAATATTTTTCTCAGCCTAGTATTATAGTGTGTTGAAGATTTTATGTAAATTGCCTGCTGTGTTCATCATCTTTACAAAATCAGCCTCCTGGTGAAGCTATACCATGCCGTTGTGGAAAATTTGGGGCAGAAGTTCATGCTTGCCATTCGGGGAGTGTGTGTGCAAATTGTGATGTCGATCTGGTTCACAGTTTCGGAGATTAGCTGGTAACATACGGACACACATTTTTTTTTTTTTTTTTTCAAAAATATCCTACGAATCTGCCTCCTGGTGGCGCTATAACATGCCGTTGTGGAAAATTTGGGGCAGAGGTTCATGGGTGGCATCCAGGGAGTGTGTGTGCAAATTGTGGCATCGATCGGGTTAACGGTTTGTGAGATTAGCTGGTAACAGACGGACACGCTCACAGATTTTTGCAAAAAGATGGCAAATATTGGCCTCCTGATGGTGCTATAACACGCCGTTGTGGAAACTTTGGGGCAGAGGTTCATGGTTGGCATCCAGGGAGTGTGTGTGCAAATTGTGATGTCGATCGGGTTAATGGTTTGGGAGATTAGCTGGTAACAGACAGACACACGCACAGATTTTTGCAAAAACAATGGCAAAAATCGCCCTGCTGGTGGCGCTATAACAGGCCATTGTGGAAAATTTGAGGCAGAGGTTCATGGTTGGCATCCAGGGAGTGTGTGTGCAAATTGTGGCATCGATCGGGTTAACGGATTGGGAGATTAGCTGGTAACAGACAGAAATACACACAGATTTATGCAAAAGGATGCAGAAATCGGCCTCCTGGTGGCGCTATAACATGCCGTGGGTCAAAAAGTTGGGGCAGAGGTTCATGGTTGGCATCCAGGGAGTGTGTGTGCAAATTGTGCCATCGATCGGGTTAACGGTTTGGGAGATTAGCTCGTAACAGACAGACATACACACAGATTTTTGCTAAAACATTGCACAAATCGGCCTCCTGTTGGCGCTCTAAAATGCCTCTGTGGAAAATTTGAGCGAGAGGTTCATGGTTGGCATCCAGGGAGTGTGTCTGCAAATTGTGGCATCGATCGGGTTAACGGTTTGGGAGATTAGGTGGTAACAGACAGACATACACACAGATTTTTGCAAAAACATTGCACAAATTGGCCTCCTGTTGGCGCTATAAAATTCCGCTATGGAAAATTTGAGCGAGAGGTTCATGGTTGGCATCCAGGGAGTGTGTCTGCAAATTGTGGCATCGATCGGGTTAACGGTTTGGGAGATTAGGTGGTAACAGACAGACATACACACAGATTTTTGCAAAAACATTGCACAAATCAGCCGCCTGGTGGCGCTATAAAATGCCGCTGTGGAAAATTTGAGCGAGAGGTTCATGGTTGGCATCCAGGGAGTGTGTCTGCAAATTGTGGCATCGATCGGGTTAACGGTTTGGGAGATTAGGTGGTAACAGACAGACAAACACACAGATTTTTGCAAAAACATTGCACAAATCGGCCGCCTGGTGGCGCTATAAAATGCCGCTGTGGAAAATTTGAGCGAGAGGTTCATGGTTGGCATCCAGGGAGTGTGTCTGCAAATTGTGGCATCGATTGAGTTAACGGTTTGGGAGATTAGGTGGTAACAGACAGACAAACACACAGATTTTTGTCAAAAAATGGCCAAAATAGGCCGCCTGGTGGCGCTATAACATGGCGTTGGGGAAACTTAGGGGCAGAGATTCATCGTTGGCACCCAGGGAGTATGTGTGCAAATTTTGGCATCGATCGGGTTAACGGCGCCGGAGATTACCTGGTAACAGACGGACACGGGGACACACACACACACACACACACACACGGACGGAGTGCAAAACATACTCCCCACCATGCCTCCGGCCTGGTGGAGACAATAATAATTAGTTGTAGCCCTTGTTCAAAGGGAAAAGGCAGAGCGACAATTGGCTGGCCAGTAATGTAGAGTTACTACCAGTGTACGTACTGTAGGCACAGTGAAATGGGAGCCAGCTGTGAGCCATTTGCATGATTACACCCGAAAACAATCATTTGCATGAGGGAATGTAAAGCAAACATGCTCGGCGCACATAGAGCGCAGCGACCTGAACACAGAGGTCCCTCTTCTCCTTCGCCGGTCACAACGGCGCAAAATTAACAGCATATATACTGGTTGCGACCGACTGACGCTTCTGCGTCGTCGTCGCCGGAGGAGGAGGATGAACAGAACACCCAACCATAGATCGTTTTCATAAACATGACAAGAACGGCCGGCAAACGCTACGCACCAATGCGCTCCGTTAAACGAGGGGAAACTCTGTCGATGCCCAACGCGGCCAACAATGAGGGATGGAGTGTGTGAAACTGCACATTCACAATTCTACTGCTTTTCTACTGCTACTGCTTTTCTACTGCTTTTCCATACAGTACAAACATGTCCAGGATGCTAGGTTTGCTTGATTACCTTTGAAGCATACGCCGAAGAATGCTTCGCGTTTGATGCATAATATTCTCCCCGAAAAACAGACCCAACACGTCTAACCGAAAGAACTGCAAAATGGCACGGCCGCTGGACCACAGTGAAAGGCACCATAGACCTCTCATTTCCCCAGAGGCCTTTGCACTCTCGAGCAACAGATTAAAAAAATGTGGATTAAACAATGAAAACGCAACTCGGGCAAGTCGTTATGGGCAGGGAAGCTGTTCTACAATCAATTAAGTCGTGTAACTCGGAATGTAGTAGTTGAAGTGTTAACATAAGAGAGTTAACGTGAAAGAACGCACATGGTCCATGCTGCGTTATGGACTGATAGTAGCAGGTCAAACAAGTGATGTGTCGTGTGCTCATCTTTCTGCCCTTACTAGTAAAAGAAGCCATTGCTGGGAAGTGCCGTCTACTCTGATTATCACATAGGATCGTGTCTCATCAAAATAAGAGGATTTATGTGTGCTATGCGGTGTGGGGGCGGAGGTGAGGTTGGACTGCATCGGGTGCCTACTGTTAGGCTCTCTCTTGCTCATCGCATATGCATGATATGCAATGAGAACTGGGTCCTGTCTCCGCCGTCAGGTATTTTTTTTTTATCCCCCACCCCGCTCTCTGTTTGGTTGTATAGATCAGTGCATGCTGTTACTGCAGCCGTAATAACATGTTTACTAGTAGAGGAAGGCAAACGCTGTGAGCTCTACGCCGGTTACGCTCGGCGCTAGCAATTTCTGAGCGAGGGAAAGAAAAAAAAACAGATTACAGTTAAAAAAAAACATCCTTTGAAGATGACTGACTTGACATACCTTCACGGTGAAATGTTGGTGCGCGCTTCTTGGGGCGTTTTTTTTTTTTCTCCTCAGCAAGTCACCTTACAAATCCAGCGCATCACATTCCAGAGGAGAATACCACGATCTATTCTGCAAATACAAGGTCAGAGAGAGAAAGAGAGAGAGGGGAGAGAGGGGGTGGGGGAGAGAGGAGAGGAATTCTGTTAGAATGTTGGTACTTGAGATTGTTGTGAAGATACCCTCTGTGGATGACAATGGAGCTGATCACTAGCAGCAGGTTTTTAAAGGTTTCTGTTCATTGTCATTTTCATTCCACCACAGTCGTGTTTTTCAACCTTCTTGATACCAGGGCCCACTATTTATTCAGCATTTTAGCCTCACAGAGCCACAACTAAAGATTTCTTTTGCTATTGTCCACAATACCAGGCTGGATTTGGGAAAGAAAACAGTCAAAACATACAGATCAAAATGACCATCATTAATCAATCTTCTACATTCTCTAGTTGTGTAGACTTGGGTTAATTTGAATATTTTAACTCTTCGCGAGTGTATAAATGAAACCAAATGGACCCTTGCGGGTCCATTTGGTTTCATTTTTACTACTTTAAAAGCCATCATGCACGCATGCATCCATCCATCTTCAACCGCTTGTCCATAGTCGGGTCGCAGGGGCAACAGCCCCAAACTTTCCTCTCCGGAGCAACATTTGTAGTAAGCCAATGTATAATTTCTCCAACTGTAACTGTAACTAACTAGTCATCTGCCCCATTGAAAAATGTGCATCAAGGACCTCCCTTTAGGGAGACGCTCGAGAGGCATCCTAACCAGATGCCCAAAACACCTAAACTCCTTTTACAGGCAAAGAAGCATCCACACTCAAGGTCTCTCTTGCGTAACTGAAATTTCTCTAATGGAGATCCGTGAGAGACAACTCATTTCGGCTTCTTGTATTTGCAACAATAATCTTCCCTCACTTCACGCATGCAAACAATTAAAACACTGCAAATAGTGAACTAATTGCACAACGTAATATGCATTTACAATAAGTGATGTAAGTGAAGAAGTGTGCAAAACGTAGGGATGTCCTTTCATTTTCAACTGACCACCTCAAAGTGTAGTTATATTATTTTCCCATACTAACACAAATGTTCAATATACAGTACGTGAACTTATTAGTATTAATCTTCGAAAGTGACTCAAGCCTGCTACTAGGCTTGAGTAATTTTCCACAACATATTTCTGGGCCGTTTAAAATGATCACATACGCTGGCCGATACACTGGACACAAACCAGACCCAGATACCCACATGCGCTCACGTTTCTTGAGTGACACGTCTAATGACACATTTCTTCCCCCATCAGGCTCTCTCTGTCCTCTGCTATAGGTCTGGAGGGTCACTTAGCAGCCTCTTCATAAACGCTCCCAGCGTCGCAGAGCGAGCGACGAACGGCCCCTCGGATTCCGTATATATTCCCCATGTATTATTCCAGTCACATCAGGCTTTTAATGGCTGATTTATTAGGGGCTCAGCGGGGCCCTGGTGATGGGGTGCAGGACAAAGCGCCTGCTTTAAACTACATTAACACTGCGGTAAATATCCCATGAAGCATTAGCATTTTGATGACTGCCTCTCTCCCCCCTTTTCTCTGTCTCGCTCTATCCCCTCTGTCTCTCTTGTTCTCTCTCTGTCTCTGTCTCTTCTAGGGGTATGGTGAAATATCGTTATCGCGATAATATATATCGTATAAACCTCAGCAAATATCACGAGGAAAAACATGTTGCAGAGCATCCACAGCAGGGATAATTGCGGGAGGAAAAACGGGTTGCAGAACTACAATGTTAAATTACTTCTATAGGTGCTTCATTCCCAAAAAAATAAACACAAGATAAAAACAAAAAAGCCTGGTATGAGAATCAGTTAAAACAAATAAAAACTAAAATTAATAACTGAGGATATAGATTAGTAAGTTCTGATTTTTGCCCTTTAGTTTTTTATACATTTATTTATTGTTTTTTTGTTTTTTTGTTTTTCAGCTGTAGTTACAGTATCATCATATATTGTTGATGAATTTCATGCAATATATTGATGTCAAAATATCAAATATAATATGATATATTCATTATCAAAGGCCAAATATCGCCACCTACCGGTATATCATATCGTGCGGTACCAATATCGCCCCAGCCCTAGCTGTCTTTGCATAATCTGTCGCATGACGGCATCGTGGACCGGAAACGGCAGCTTATGGAGCTGCCATTTCCGGTCATTATATATACAGCAGAGCACGAATTAGGTACAGTATATATGGGTATATATGGGTCTATCTCTCATGCATGTGCCATCCTCCTCCTCGCACTCTGAGCTTGCATGTCACTCCTCATTGGCCTCTCTCTCTCTCTCTCTCTCTCTCTCTCTCTCTCTCTCTCTCTCTCTCTCTCTCTCTCTCTCTCTCTCTCTCTCTCTCTCTCTCTCTCTCTCTCTCTCTCTCTCTCTCTCTCTCTCTCTCTCTCTCTCTCTCTCTCTCTCTCTCTCTCTCTCTCTCTCTCTCCACCCTCAAGAGTTAAAATATTCATCATGTGAATCAGCCCAACTTAGTCTACACAACTGAGAATGTAGAAGATTAATGGTCATTTTGATCTGTATGAGCATCTAGCACATTCTAGTGCATTTTGGAAGTGCCACTAGTGCATTTTGGATCTTGGCAGTTGGCAACACTGCCTCCAGCAGCGCGAGGCAGTGCCCTGGCGCACAGGAGTGAACGGGAATATGGCAACCCTCCTACTTGAAGGCTCTGGTGTAGGACACCTTTTCTTTTTTGAAGGATAGAAACACTAGTTTGCCTGGCCTGGGCCTGGCGCCCTGGCCTGACCTGAAAAAAAAAAAAAAAAAAAAAAACTGTCCAGGCCACTAGGTGACCTGGGAGGCCACCGGGAAAACTCCCTGTACTCCAGATGGCCAATCCGCCCCTGCTCTCTCTCCGCTAGACCTAAATCAACCTCTCGTTGCTCACCTTAGCATTGTGCGTTCCGCCAAGAGGTTGAGTTTAATCAGGGATGAATTAATGAGTAAAAAAAAAAACGGCGTCGGCATAATTAATTCCTCGGCGATTCAAATGCAACGAGGAGGAGGGTGATTATTCCTCGACACAATGCTGGTTGTTGTTCTGCTGAATCGGCCCGTTGCCGCGAGACGGATGCTCTTTATGTCGGTGCGATCGCTAAACAAACAAGGTACGTAGGGACGGGTACATCAGGTCTGGCTGTTGAGCACAACACAGGTCAGGTATACGAATACCAAGCGAATTAGGAATCATTGAGTCTTTTTTTTTTACAGTGATCAATATCTCCAATAAAGAACAGACAGATTATACATAGGCAAAAAAACAGTTCTGAGTGAGAAGGGTAGATTTTTTTTTCCATTTTGTGCCAAAAAAAGGGTTGGCCGGTCTCCCTGTTCAATCATGCGTGTCGATATGCTGTTTCAATACTTTTCCACCTCAAGATTTTCCCCTTTTCGTCATCAGCAGCAAAGGCCATAAGAAAAAAAAATCAAAAAAATGTCATTAGTGTCGACATGCGATCGTTTCCCACTGGTGTCAGCGAATCAGACATCTTGCTGAAAGCAATTCCAATACTTTTCTACAATAATCATGCGGCGGCGCCATGCCATCCCTGCTGTGAGCGGTAGTCAATGTGCAGACCAGTCATCTGTCACTTGTCAACATATCTCTCCCAGTGCCTGGGATGACTATCGGCTGCCATGAATCCTAATGAGTCAAATTCACTCAAATGAAATACAATAACATTTCTGCTCCAGCAATATTTGAAGCTCTATATGCATGCTCTCAATATGAATTTACTGTCAATGGACTACCGTGGTTGTCATTCACGTAAAAAACTACAAGAAACCTAAGCTAACGATGTTAAGGGCTCTTTGTGCATGTCTAATTGGTCAACAGACATGACAAGGGATAACTGCATTATGTATATTCAGTGTTGGGCAGTACTTACAGTAAATAGTACTGCCCAATATGTACTGTAATTGAATATTACATATTAGTGGACCAGTATTACCTTTTCCAGCCAACGTCAAGAAAGATATTATCTGCCAAAATGTGTATTAAGTAATATGTTACTCTGCCAAAACATGCATCATTACTTTTGAGCTTGTTGTTGCATGTGAAAATAGAATAACAGAGGTGCACTCTATTCTGTAGATTCTAATCCACCACAGCATTCTGCACACTGGACATACACTACAAGTTATTGCAGTTGTCACTAAACAGATTGTGTTTTACATCTCTTTTTCTTTTGCAGGTGGGACTGGGGACTTGGGAGAGTAATAGTGTAAATGCTGTGTAATCAGTGTTGGGCAGTAACTAATTTTAGATTACATATTACTGTAATATTATTACTTTTGCTCCAAAAAGTAAAGTAACGAGATTACTCTGCAAAAATGGGTAATAAGTAACGCATTACTTTGCAAGTAACGCCAAGTTACTTTTTTTTTTAAAATGAGCTTGTTGTTGCATGCAAAAATAGAACAGATGTACAAGCTATTGACAGGTACTGTAACAACAGAGATGTGCAGTAGATTGTAGATCCAGTCCACACGCTGCATCCTGCGCAGTTATGTACACTACAAATCGCTTGCTGCTTTATTTTGTAATAAACGGATTATGTTGTACTTCTCTATTTTTTCAAAAGCGGTGTTGAGAACTTGGGAAAGTAATAACGTAATATGTAATATATTACTCTTCGATTCCAGTAATAAGTAAAGTAATGATATTACTTTGTCTAAGGGGTAACGAGTAAAGTAAAGAAGTTACTTTCCTAAGTAATATAGACCAACACTGCCCATGTGTAATATAGTGTGTAATATATTATTCTTTGATTCTAGTAATAAGTAATGTAATATCATCTTTTCTAAGGGGTCATAAGTATAGCAAAGATACTACTCTCCTAAGTATATTGCCCAACACTGTGTATATTACATAAACCCAACAACAAAAAAAGATTAATGGAGTAAAGGTAAAAGTCTTCTGCAACCATCCGGAAAGCTGGCAAACATGCAGAATGAAATCCTCAGTGTTTATTTAACTTAAGCCCGCTTTTATATGTGTCGCACAATAGTGTGCAGCTGCGTGTGTGCTGTGTGTCGAAATGAGTCCACAAGGCTAACAACGCAATGATGTTGCGCTGCGAGATGGAAGATATTATTAGGCCAATATAGGCCCAAAAATAGGAAGGACACCAGGTTGAGAGTGGTTAACTCTGGACTACTTAAAGCCTGTTTGGGTCTATTCTTATACGGCACACTCAGACTTCAATGAACACCAGAGAATTTCACTGTGCAACGAGAAGTCTGCAAACTGACCACGCAAAGGTTACTAGTACTACCAGTTATCCCATTGTGTTGTCTTTGTAGCAACATGTTTTTTAAGCAGTGGTCCTTGAGGGGGTTGCAAGTGGTCCCTTGCTAAATGACGGAGCGTGTAACAAAATGGACTTTTAACTTTTAAGAATCTAAAATGAAACCAAATTGATCCTTATGGGTCCATTTGATTTAATTTTACAATCTCGGGAGTTACATATTACTGTTAAACATCTGCATGACTTAACTTACAAGAAGTCTACACAGTCTGTATGTAGAATTGCTATTTTGAGCCCGTCAACTCTCCTATGGTACGGAGAACAATACAGTATGGAATTGTGGTGAGAAAAAAGCCAGTCTTTCCTTTAGGTCTGAGAGTCTGAATACCATCAAATGGTGTGGCTAAAATACAGAATAAATAATCAACCTTGATATGGAAAAAACACTGTTGAACTGTTGAAGGGGTTTGTTTATCCCTTTTCGCAAGAAAACACAACCAAAAGCTTACCATATCAATGAGAGTTGATATGGTCATTTTGCCGTTTGGCTTCATTATTTTTCTTTGAAGCGAGCCACACAGTTTTCAGTCCAACGCAGCATCAACCAACCAACCGGCTGGCAGCCATGGAGTGAAGCAATGCCTAAAACTCCCCCGTCGACCGCTTTCAACAATACAAACCACACACATAATCCCACCATTGCCAACAGCAAAGTATAATTCCACAGTGACTGTTCTCAGTGATTTTTTTTTGCTAAACTTCTCAATCTGAGAGCAAACACATGACTTGGCTTTTTTATGCATTTCTTTTTATCTCTCTCCTTAAGGGACTTGCTTTGAGAACTAAAGCCGCTGGTTCTTTGTTCCTTTTGGTCACATTTACAGCCTTTTTTTCTTTCCAGTTTCAGCAGAAACAGCAGAAACAGCAGGTCCAACAAAACATCTGTCAGTTATTTAGCAGGTCTGGAGAAGTTCACGGAGGAAACGCTTCGGTCGGTCGCTGCCATATTGCACAGACAGATTTAGCAGTTTCCAAATGTTGCATTCACGACGTCGCAGCGCGGCCTGGTATTCCTAAACCTTTCTGACAACTCTGATTTAATTCCATTACGAAAATGGTATAAACATGTCACTATGCGACGTGCAATGAATTCGTCCCTGGTGCATTACTCTTCCAAGGGCTCTCCCCCTGGAGCTCTGTAGTTCGTTGAAAAGAGACACTATCAGTGCCAATTACTCTCTTAATCACTGGTGTTAATAGGAGCTGGCAGCTAAATTGGGAATGTGAGGCCTTCCAAGATCTCTTCAGACGCCGTGTAACTGGATAAATGTGTACCGCACCACACACACCTCTCGGTTACAGACACCCAAGACAGCCTTGCACTGTTAACACAGCTGGCAAGGGTGACTGCGCTGCAGTGTGACTGTAAGAGAACTCCATGTCCGTTTCATTCATTAATGAGGAGGGGGGGAAGTGATCTCCCCCCCCTTTGTCACTCAGAAACAGAGACGGGTTGCACTATTTTCTACAAGAGCGATCGATTACCAAACTGTCAGTTTTGTTTAATTGGATAATCGAGAAGAGAGAGAAATTGCGGGGTAACATATTTTCTATGATACATTTGAATTAAAATCAATTGCTATGATCAGCTGAATCAATTAGTTTGATTAACAGCTGCAGCTCCGATACCGACGCACCTGTCAAGCGGCCATAGATCAGGGGTTAGGCAACCTTTTCGAGATGGAGTGCCGTGTCTTTGTTTTCTGGATAGTCGGCGTTCCATATCGACATTATGATTCATTAAGACACCACATCAGTGGCCTTGTGGATAGAGAGTCCGGGGGTTCGATTTCCGCCCGGGTCATACCAAAGACCCAATGCCTCACTCGGCATCCAGGGCTGGATTGGGGGCAAGTCCCTGCGACATACTAGCGTTATGTCCAGGGGTGTACTCGTACATCAAGCTGCCTCACGCTAGATAGGCTCCTGACCTATATGGGCTTCATGGCTCAGCCCATCCTCATGACATCATGGCAAGTACATAAAAATCTAAATCCTCCAATCCTGCAATTGCACACAGATGTGAGTGGACTTAATTTAACTGTACGCCAAAGTTCTGGACTCCTACGCACATCTGTGAGCCGCGTTTATGTGTTTGTAGCACAGATTGTGAAGA
This sequence comes from Benthosema pterotum, assembly GCA_039105355.1. NCBI lineage: Eukaryota > Metazoa > Chordata > Actinopteri > Myctophiformes > Myctophidae > Benthosema > Benthosema pterotum. Next base: position 6,674,710 of record CM076986.1, read on the forward strand.
TTTGACTACGCAGAATGTGATGGTTAATGATGAAGAGCGCCTCTCACTTTAGACAAATGTGTGTGTTTTTTTTCCCCAACGTAAACGCATACACGTTCATTATCTATCCACTACGCAACTCCATTAATTATATAATACCATACCATTAATTATAATCATCATTTATATTATTTGTGCCGACCGGAATGGTAACAAATGTGCGTAGGACTTTATATATGGTATGTTTGTACTTCTACGAACAAATTTCATTCACCACTGCCATTCACCGATGTTGTGTTATTTAACAATTTCCATATCTATGGCAACAAGTAGGCCTCAGTCTTCACTGACTTTATTGCAAACACCTTTTTATGATGCATATCCAGTAATCAGCAGGGTTAAGAACGTAAAAATCACTCTAAATCCCAAGACAACATTTCTCTTTTTTTTACTCGACCCAAGTTTGGATGTTGAAGGTTGATGTGTCCCCAAAGTGTGCCTGATAGAAAATGGCGCAATATTATTATACTACTAATAACACACAAAATAATGTGCATTTTCTGCTACAAAAGCTATAATAGGCCTATAGGTATTGCTAGATGTCATCAATTTCCTGCATAATCTCACCTGCAGTGTGGTTTATCGAATACTAACAATTTTACCGTCATTGGCGTTGATCGCCGTCCATTAAACAATATAAAGAAATAGTTACGCACAGCCATGGCCACTGATCAACAGCAATCATTCCTTTTAGTACTGTTGTTTGATTGAGTCATAATGCTACTCATCGTTAGCATCATCGTCAATAACACTTGATGGTGCATCATGCCATTCAATCTGTGCCTTTCAATCGCCAATATATCCTGTTCCTTTGTACCAGATGGTGTTTTTTGGTCAAAACACCATCCAGAACAATCACCATGGAGGCTGCCATCTTATATAAGAGCTCTGAAATGACAAATATCTGGCAGTATAATAAAATCACCCTTTTTCAATAAATGCTGGACAGAAAAACAATTATTTGGGCTGGGACTTTAACTGATTAATTGAGATTAATTAATTACAGAAACAATAACGCAATAAAAATATATAACTAACAGAACCTTTTTCATGGGACGAATTTCAGGCGTACCAATCATACCGGTGCACGCAATGGGAGAAGAAGCCAATCGGTGTATCCGACCTCTCACTGCTTCGTCCTCCCATTGGTCCGAAAAATACAAACCCCATCTCTAACCCTCACCCTCAACATAACATATCACATTGTGCTTAAAACAAGGCAACCAACCAGTATGCTGATGGTGGATATCCAGCACATGTTCAGACTAATGGGATTCACAATCTCTGAGTCTTGGCTCAATGGATGACGGAAATCTATGGTTTATAAAACCATCTGAATTAATTGTGTAATCGACCAAATAAATGCTTCTTAGGTGAAATATTGATATGCGATTAATTGACATTAATTCATTACAAACCTTCAAATTAATTAGAGTAGATTTTTTATCGAGTCCCTGCCCTAACAACTATATCCGATTGACCTAAAAATTCACCCCAACTGGGATTATACAGTAACTACGGCAAGCGTGACTAAAAACCCAGCGTTCCGCGGATCTCTAACGCGCACCATTAGCGGCGACAGTCCTCCTATCTAACGACGGGATACCTCGACAGCCCCACCATAACATACAGTAAGCTCATCGTTGCCTATCGTTATGTCAATAAAAAACCCTACCAATGAGTATAGAGCACACAGAACACAATAAAAAACAGTGAAGTCACCCTGGCATGTCTAATGCAAGCCGACGGGCCGTGGTGTGGCTCTACAAAAGCATACATCAAGGCGGGGCGCGGAGCGAGGAGCGCGGCCGGCCGGTCGCGCCCCTAGCTCATCAAAGAGTGGCCCGGTTTTATCAGCGGACTGGAAAATGTGCTGAGAAAGAATGGAGAGGGAGAAAGAGCGAGAGAGAGAGAGTGGAGAGAGAGGGCAGCCGTATGTGAGAGTAGCTAAAGCTTTTGTGGCCATGCTGACCCCGACACCCACATTACAGTAGCCGCGATCACTGCCAACAAAAGCCTTAATCAGTGGACGAGGGCTCTAAATTAACCCGACCTACTGGTTGTGACACTTTAATCGACGAGTCAGGCAGTGTTCGCCGAGGGGGCCAGAGGCTGCACAGATATGGTTAATGGACATCGGGAGAATGCATTCGGACGGTGGCATCCTTTTTACAGTGAATAGGAGAGAGGCACCCTTAAGTGCACACTGCTGGTTCATGTACCAATAATAATGTGACGCATTCTTTAGTTTTTTGGGGTCGGTGCTGATCATTCATCCAAGCAGCACACAATTGGCTATTATTGGGTTTCTGATAAAGAGGGAATTAACTGATTAGCGTACTGTAAAGATGTAGATGTCAGTTCTCTTTGGTTGAGAGAAGCTGTACTGCACCTACAATACACCGCAAAACGTATGAGTATTAATTCTGAGTGGAACGAGGTTGAAACTATTGATTAATTTCCAAGCAATCATCCTATCGATTACGTTTTTGCTAATGCAATCTTCTTGAGATATACAGTATAACCAAACATTAAATACTTTGCACTTTGTCATACAATGGTATTGTGCAAAAACAGGTGATCCGAAAGCTCATTTGCAATCTCTATTTTCACCTTTTTCAACATACTGCAGATATAATACATGAAATCACTTATTATTCATGATTCACTCATACAAAACACAAAAAAGGAATCAAGAATGGTTTCTCGTTTCAGCAAAGCTATACTGCAAGCAGCGAAAAGAGAACCAGCTATGCACAATAGATCAGTGGTCCCTGAGAGAATTCCAGGTGGACCCCAGGCTAAATGTTGGAAGGTTGGTTAACCAGATGTAACTCCTTGAGAGCGTGAAAATGACACCATTTCATTTTTACACTGTCAAGAGTTAAAATATTCGCCAGCTGAATTAGCCCAAGTCTACACAACTAGAGAAGACAAGACTAGAGAAGATTAATGGTCATTTTGATCTGTATGTTTGACTGTTTTGTTCCCCCAAATCCAGCCTGGAATTGTGGACAAAAGCAAAATAAATCTTTAGTTTTTGGGGTCTGTGTGGCTAAAATGTCCTCAAATGGTGGGTCCTCTGTGGCTCAAATAGTGGGCCCTGGTATGAAAAAAGTTGAAAACCACTGCAATAGATGAACGCACGCAATAAAGGCAATGAAAACTAACATTGTACGGGTCGTTCTCAGCAAGAGAGTCAAGAGATTGCCGTAGTGATTCCTCCTAGGCTGGCTCTGCGCAGTGGGACAAGCATACCAAGAGGAGTCAATAGACAAGGATCGCATTCATAATGCATGGGCCACGGCCAGACCCCCAAGGGTCAAATTAAATTCAGGCAAGCTGATAACAATTGACTGGAGGTTGCTGGCAACCACAGGCTTAGAGAACTGCAAGGCAGATTAGTATATTTATGTGGCTGGCACTCCTCCTTCCCCCCTCTCTCCTCCTATCCCACTATAGGCTCTCTGATGCTCTGGCCTGCTCTGTACTGCTATCTCAATATCTCCACAACGCTTGTGTTAGTGATTATTTTTTTTCCTCTCTTTCAGCAGCAACTCTATCACTGTCCGCATCGTATCGCTTTCCTCTTCTGCATCCTTCTCTCCTCTCCTCCCCACATAGTCTCATCTCTATCCCTCCCTCTCTCTCTCTCTCTCTCCATCTCCCAGGGCAGTGGTTTTCAACCTTTTTCATACCAGGGCCCACTATTTATTCAGAATTTGAGCCACGGTCCACCATTTGAGGACATTACCAGGCTGGATTTTTGGAGAAAACAAAACAGTCAAAACATACAGATCAAAATGACCATTAATCTCCTCCCTTCTCTAGTTGTGTAGACTGGGCTAATTCACATGGTGAACATTTTAACTCTTGAGAGTGTAAACACGAAACCAAATGGACCCGCAAGGGTCCATTTGGTTTCATGTTTACGCGCTCGAAGAGTTACATTTCGTTAACCAACTTCCCATCTTCATCTTTCCATCATTTAGCCTGGGGACCACCTGGAATCCTCTCAGGGACCACTGGTGGTCCCCGGACCAACTGTTGAAAACCCCTGTCCTAGGGCTTCACAATGAGCCCTTCTCAAAACCGCACCCTTTGGGGGCGGGGTTTGGTCACTGTCCAATGACAATCCAAGTTGTTTAGCAACTGTTGCTGTGCAGGTCAAGCTTTCCTCTACCAACATGCCGATTGGACAAGGCCAGATTGGGGACTGGCACATTTATGGTAGAAATGTGTCACACTCGCTCACAGCGTAGCGCAAAAAAAGTGTTCTGTTAAAAAATGTGTGCGCATTGTTGTTCTGCTGTTTATTAAGAAAAAGAGACTCCAAGACTCCAATAGGAGAAAAGAAATGCACTTTGTGTTCTGCCGTTTACTTGTATTGTTTGTATTTGTTATTTTTCTTATTGCACTGTCTATTGTCTTATTGCACTGGGGAACAATGGAAACGTTATTTCCTCCCTGTATATGTCTTGACATACACTGGAGTGACAAATAAAGAACCTTGAACCTTGAAAAGAAAGAAAAGTGAAGTTTGCACTTTATTCAATATCTTTGTTCAATATAACCACCTTATTCTCTTTTGGAAGGAGGAGAATCAAACATATTAACAGTTTCCCATCCATTCCCATGTTTTCCGTAATTTTGCAAAATGCTATACTATGAATAAAGGCATGTTCCCCGTTGCCAATGAAGGACTGTGGTTTATGACATGACGGTAAAACAGCCATCAGAGATGACAGCAGAGGGATACAACAGTCACTAGTATAGGCTTAATGCTAACACAGTGGACTGGCATGGTACACATAGGCGGTCTCTGACTGCAGGCATGGTTTCGATTCGATAGCGGTTCCATGCAATGTTTCTTGTTTGGGAAGGGGGAAAGGAACTATTTTAAGCAAAGGAGAAACACTCCGGCGATCCACTACAAAGGTAATCATTATTACCGGCGTATATAGTATGTAGTTTGTATATAGTATGTAGCCTATGTAGTTTGTCCTAAAAAAAATCAAAATTGAGATTTCAGAGGGTGAAAAAAGTTATTTTTAGGCAAAATCGTGAAGCCTTACTCCCCCCCTCACTTTCTCTCTCCCTCCATCTCTCTCTGCATACCAATGAGAGCGGTTGGCTAACGGGTTGGACATCCCCAAACAGCAGACTCCTTCCTCTAGAGGTCCTCTTCTGCCTGGGTCTTAATTGGCCTTATTAGCGAATGGATGATCCTTGAGCTATGAGTCTGCGGGTCACCAACTGTGTGCGCGTGTCAGCGTATGCATCTACAGTATGTGTGTGTGTGTGTGTGTGTGTGTGTGTGTGTGTGTGTGTGTGTGTGTGTGTGTGTGTGTGTGTGTGTGTGTGTGTGTGTGTGTGTGCACGCCACATTATATGTGGGCTTGCAGCTGCAGTGCTAGCCAAGGGCGGATCTAGGCATGGGCATGGCGGGGGGGAGCAATGCCCCCCTAAATGCCCAGACTGCCCCACCAAACACGATGACATGAAAAACACACCACATTTCAGAGATATTTCAAATTAAAGTGCTTCTATTTAAAATGATTTGAAACACTACTACTGCTACTAACTACAGCTGTGTCACCACTAAACCAACAGCATTTCATCATTGAAAACAGAAAACTCAGTAGGAGTCAGACCTTTAGCTTTATGCATGCTGCGTGTCTGTTGCAACTTCAACAACAACTGATGTTATTATTGATGCTTTACTTGCCTAATAAAAGTCCAGTAACCGAAAATGGTATGGGGGCGGCTTCACCGCCCCCATACCATTTTCTCCTGCCCCCTCAATTGGGAAATGTTACATCCGCCCCTGTCGCCAGCACTGGCAGGGTGGGGAGGGAGGGGAAGGGGAGGGAAGGATGAAGGGAGAGAAGGAGGGGAGGGGAAGGGGAGGTGCTGCTGACGCAGGGAACACAAACTCCACTCCTCCCCTGCGGGGTCTTATGATATGGATGATCGATAAAGCGTTCAGGCAAAGCTGTCCCATGTCTTCAGCCCCGTTCCAGTACAGTATGTGACATGCATGAGTGTGTAAGAGCTTACTGACTGTGTGTGTGCGTTTGAGGATTCTTGTGCACGCCGTGGGTGTGTGTGTGCGTATGTGTGTGCATGTGAGAGAGAGAGAGAGAGAGAGAGAGAGAGAGAGAGATCGAACAGGAATATCATCAAACCACACAGGACACACACATACTGTACACACACACCATCTTTTCTGCAGTACAAAAGATGCGAGAAGGACTAGACTAGCATCCATGCAGTGAGTGGAGAGAGGACACACTGGCGGCACAAGTACATTTCCCTGAGATTTATTTTTCCTTCCAGCACAAGACATTCACTCGGCTTGCTGCTACATTTCAAATGAGGGAACATTGCACATTTTCAGACTCTGCGCTACGTCTCGAGGAGGAGAGACTGGGAAGGGACACTTGGGGCCCAAACATACCAGTACAAAAATGGTGTATATTCTATTATTCGGTAATAATATATTAATAAAATCACTCTCAGTGCCAGCACTTTTCCATTTAATTATTTTTTTTTTTTTTTTTTTTTTTTTTTTTTTTAGGTAGCTAGTGCCAGCGATTTTCATCTAAAAGTCATATTTCATATTTCGGTCCATGTTTCGCGTCGGACAAGTTAGTTGGCGACACTCTTTCCAACCCGGTTTAGACGGACCAACCCGGTTCCGGGTTGGTCCGTCTCTTATTTTGGTCCGTTCTGAATGGAGCATGTGATCGCTGCTCGCTGCCGTTATCATTGGGATCGTATCAAACCGGCGACGGTGAGCGACATAGCGTGACGTAGATCAACCTAAGAGGCATCGGTCATAACTATTATTTGATAATGATAAGCGTGACGTAGCTCTACTGCAAAGGCACGGAAACTGTTAACTGTAAACCGCAAGTATTTTTTATCATAATGGCAGCTAGGTGCTGCCAGTGTTTATCAATGTGGAACTCGTATTTTTAAACAGCCAAGTTTCTGACTGTAAGGGGACATATTATATCAGCACACAGGATGTGGTTTAATTTATCCTCCGTTTACCTCCTCCAAGTGACACAGCTGCCTCTATAGAGCCGAGCAGTCCCGTCCCTTTCATGATGTCGCCTGTGTTACAGAAATAGAATCCTCAATCATTTTCCACAGACTTTTCGAAAATGGTTAATATAATTATGGTTGTCCCAAAACATTGTGTGTGTTGTGTGTTGATATGACGAGGCTTTTATATAGTTTTTAGCTTTTCCTTTTAGGATATTTGAGCGTGTGTGTTTCATGTTTTTATGTCAGTTTTTTACTGTCTGGGCTTCTGTGAGAACTATGAATTTCCCCCTGAGGGATTAATAAAGTAAAACCTAAAACCTAACCTAACCTTGTCATAATTTGTCACGACTTTCTCCACGGTGAAATCGTCTTTATATGAACCATTGTCGAAAACTCTGGGTAACTATTGTTTTATATAATTCACTGTACTTCAGTGGTTTTCAACCAGTGGTCCTTGGGAGGGTTCCAGGTGGTCCCCAGGCTAAATGATGGAGATTTGGTTAACCAGATGTAACTCTTTTGAGAGCGTAAAACATGAAACCAAATGGACCCGCGCGGTTTCATGTTTACACTCTCAAGAGTTAAAATATTCATCATCTGAATTAGCCTACACGACTAGAGAATGTAGAAGGTTAATGGTCATTTTGGTCTGTTTTGCCCGTTTTCTATCAGAAATCCTGCCTGGTATTGTGGGCAAATCTTTAGTTTGGGGTCTGTGGGCCCAAAATGGTGGTCTGTGGCTCAAATTCCGAATAAATAGTGGGCTAGTAGGTTGAAAATCACTGCTGTAATTGCCGAAAACTCAAGTTAAAGGCGCATTAGGGGAAGTGATTTGAAATTCATGGTGTAGTACCAGCCTGGTGCACTAGGGGCCCCCAACAGTAGCTACACTATGTGAACCTGCTGCTCGCTCCTGATTGGAGGAGAATTGGTGGCAACCTGGGGAACTTTTATTAGCTCCTCTGCTAACGTGGGGGAGGGGGAAACTCCATATGTGGTTTCCACACCTTATAATAGAGCATTTTAACAGAAAAAAAAAATTTGGGTGATATCTGACAAAAGTGAAATCACTTCCCCTACCTTTAATGGCGCATTAGGGGTTAGGATTCCCGCCTTTCGGGACACTTGTTGAGAAACAGTCCTACACCACCCCCCTCTCATTAACAGAAGCTAACATGTACCTGAGGCCCCAACACCCCAGATATAAATTATTTGGGAGAAAAATGGCGACTCCCATTATAAAAGCCACACATGACCCACAGCAATGTTCCCCTTTGCTAGGTCCAGTGTGTGTGTGAGTGTGTGTGTGTGGAGAGAGGGGTGGCGGGAGGTGGGTATCATTATGATAATCATCCGTCTTTATTTGGAATGCGTATTCCCAACGCGATGGCCACAACCTTGCCGTGGAGCATAAAAGTCAATAGAGGGTAAAATTGTATGGGTGACACTTTGGGGGGGGCCCTTCGCACAGAGTTTAGTTTCGCACACCGCCGTGTGCATGTACAATCAGCTGTTTAGCATTTTGTTTTTTTGACGATAACATCACTTTAGGGAGCTGCTCTTTGTATGGGCCAAAGCCAAGGACACAAATTTGGGGCGGACTGGGAGGAGGAGGGGGGGGGGGTGAAATGAGCCCTGTGCAAAGACAGTAAGATTACCGAGCAATTAACCTCGCATCATCAGACTTTCCACAGCGGAGGAAAGAAAAGGCTGGTATTTGGTCCAAAGTTCCAAACTGGCCCTGTGTGATCCGGTCTAGACCACAGATACTGATGAAAATAATTATAGAACAAAAACTGGTTGTTGGGTTTGGGTTTTTCAGTGCCACTTTGACTATAACTACAACTATAACCAGTGTTGGCCAATGTTGCTTTTTTTGTTACTGTCCAACACTGACTATAACTACTATAGCTTAGTCAAATGGGTGGAATTCGCTCTTTAAAATATACAGCTGATAAAAACAAAACAAAAGAACAAACAAAAGCATAAGTAGTTTACTGAATTCTTCTTCTGAAAGGAAATTTTAAAATGGTGCATTGGCTTTGTTTAATGCAAAGCGCTTGACACAGATTAGCATTACACATTCACCCGTTCAAACGCACATTCACACCATTGGTTGGCGGGAACCATGCCTAGACACCCACCAGCCTGCGCATCGGGATCAATTACACTGGTTCAGAATAGACCCCAGAGTCTTGCCCGCGAGGACACTTCACAACGCCCACCTATGGGATCGAACTGGGAAGGAGGAAGGAACCTTTGTGGTTCCAAAGCGGCCCGCTCTCTAGCCCCCTGAGCCACTGCTGCCCACCGCCCACTTGTCCTCCATCTAACTTTAACCTGCCGCCGCCCCTGACAATATGGAACGCTGACCCCTGACCCCTGCTGCGTTCTGAGAGCCGACCCCGAGTTCCTCCACTCTGCATACAACCTTGACATTATAGGTGAAAGGAGCGAGGAGGTGTGTTTCCAATAAACCACCAGCCTGTGTGCGTGTGTGTGTGTGTGTGTGTGTGTGTGTGTGTGTGTGTGTGTGTGTGTGTGTGTGTGTGTGTGTTGCCACATAATTATGCTCCCTCCCATGTGTGTTTATGTGAAACGTTATTGTATCTACAATGCCTGTATAGCCTCTGTGTGTCATGTTTATTTATGTGCCTGCAACATTGTACGTCATTGGGGTTTTCAACAGGTGGTCCGGGGACCAGCAGTGGTCCCCTGAGAAGATTCCAGGTGGTCCCCAGGCTAAATAATGGAAAGTTGGTTAGCCAGATGTAACTCTTTGAGAGCGTAAAAATGAAATCAAAAATGGACCCTTGTGGGTCCATTTGGTTTCATGTTTACACTCTCAAGAGTTAAAATATTCATCATGTGAATTAGCCGCAAGTCTACACAACTAGAGAATGTAGAAGATTAATGGTCATTTTGATCTGTATAAGTGATCGTTTTGTTTTCTCCAAAATCCAGCCTGGAATTGTTGACAAAAGCAAAAGCAAAATCTTTAGTTTTGTGGGTCTGTGGGGATAAAATGTCATCACATAGTGGTGCTTGGCTCAAATTCCGAATGAATAGTGGGCCCTGGTATGAAAAAGGTTGAAAACCACTGCTGTATAGTCTCTGTGTGTCATGTTTATTTGTGCCTACAACATTGTATGTACATGTGTGTGTGCATGTGTGTGTGTATGCACGCGTGTGCGTGCATGTGTGTTCCCATTCCCATGCTCAAAATGTGTCTAGCGCAAAAGGGGCTTCTGGAGTGTCTCAGTGCCTAAGGTGTCATGGACATGGCTTGACAGGTGTGTGTTTGTGTGTGCATGCATGTGCATGAGCGTGTGTGTGTGTGTGTGTGTGTGTGTGTGTGTGTGTGTGTGTGTGTGTGTGTGTGTGTGTGTGTGTGTGTGTGTGTGTGTGTGGGGTGGCGTGTTTATAAGAAGTGTGCGGATGTGGAGCACCTAACAGAGCCGTCCATCTCAAGCGGGGGGGCAGCCAGTCCCGCACGCACGCAGACACACACACGCAGACACACACACAATGCAGCCATTCAGGTCTGCGAGGGGAGATGGCCGAGATATCCCAGGACCCCTGTAAGGAGGCGTCTGGGCTATTTGGGGGCATGTCAATCTTTTTGGCTGCATGCTACTACGTACACAGGGGCGGATGTAACATTTCCCAATTGAGGGGGGGCAGGAGAAAATGGCATAGGGGCGAGGAAGCCGCCCCCATGCCATTTTTGGTTACAGGACTTTTATTAGGCAAGTATAAGCATCAACAATAACATCAGTTGTTGTTGAAGTTGCGACACACACGCAGCATGCATAAAGCTAAAGGTCTGACTCAGAGAGTTTTCTGTTTTCAGTGATGAAACGCTGTTGGTTTAGTGGTGCCACAGCTGTAGTTAGTTAGTAGCAGTAGTAGTGTTTCAAATCATTTTAAATATAAGCACTTTAATTTGAAAATATCTTTCTTGTTTCGCATGCATGCCATCATGTTTGGTGGGGCAGACTGGGCATTTAGGGGGGCGTTGTCCCCTCCCCCATGCCCATGCCTAGATCCGCCCCTGGCTACTACAAAGAAGGGCCACCACTGTACCTGGTAATGGAGGTGTGTGACCCCATGTTGGTCAGCCATCATAACACTGGGTGATGAATGTAGGTTCTCTGTGTCACCCAGTGACGAGAGGCAGGGCTACTATAGGTATACAGTGATTTGTGACCTGTCCTGGGGGGTTTCGTTACTTTACTTCACCCTGTCAAAGGATTTTTTTTTTTTACTTGGTTGTTATAGAACAATCTATGCCTGTAAAGCGATGGTTTTCAACCAGTGGTCCGGGGGAACACCAGTCCTTGAAAGGGTTCCAGGTGGTTCCCAGGCTAAATGATGGAAGGTTGGTTAACCAGATGCAACTCTTTAAAAGCGTAAAAACGAAAGAGTTAAAATATTCAGCATCTGAATTAGCCGAAGTCTAGACAACTAGGGAATGTAGAAGAATGGCCATTTTTGATCTGTTTGCCTTTTTGTTTCTGAAATCTAGCCTGGTATCGTGGACAAAAACAAAAGAAATCTTTATTTTGGGGGTCATCAAAGTTGTACAAGTGGACCCGTATGGGACCACTGGTCCATTTGGTTGAACTCTGTGGTTTTGCACAAGGATACGTCGACATATAAACAGGAGGAGACGGGAATCGAACTGCCAACCCCACAGATCATTGAACACAGTCGTAATTGTTGTAGGGTTCTACAAATGAAAAGCTTGGACAATCACTGGTGATGTAGTTGTTTGCCTTTCTTAAACATTAGCTCTTACAACTCTTTGAGACTGTAATAACTAGAAACTACAAATGAATGTGACTTGACTTGATATACATTATGCATACAATACCAACCGATATCATTAAGACAAATCAGACAGACCATTAGCGTCAGACGTATTGATGAACGAGTTGCATGGATGCGCATTACTTGACAATCTGCTTGTTTGTTTGATTTTTCATTTGAGCCATCAGTAGCACCGGCGAGGGGCCATTTTTGTCACAGCCATCCATCAAAATCTAAATTAAGCCATGCAAAAAAGCGAAGAAAAACACATCATCTGAGAAAACGATAAAGGGCATCCATCCATTATTAAAGCCTAAATTTAGCTTTTATAAAACGGCTACCCACCGGGTTCAATCCGAAAGTGATAAACTGACTTTGTCAATATCTGGTGTCAGATGTAATCGCCTTGACAAATTTAGCATTTGGTATTCATTTCCCATTTGCAAGGATGAAGGTGGTGGTGGTGGTGTGACCTGTCAGGTGGTTTACATTTTTACTACCGCTGAAATTAATAAGCAATGTGGTGAGAAAAAGAACACGCTCGTTTCTAAGAAGGTAATTTGAGAACTAGGGCACGCACGCACGCACACGCGCGCACACACACACACACACGATATCAAGCAGAGTTACAAAGACTGACAGGCTGACACAATCACACGCTAGTGCTGCAACGATTATTTTCATAATCAATTAATCAGTCGATTAATTTCATTCATCGATGAAACTTATTCAACCCATTTTGTCCTGACATTAGACTGTAGTTTTTGACTAGAATCTAGCTTTTAGCGCTAGAATCTAGCGGCTAGATTCTAGTTCCTGACACTAAATCCTGGTTTCGACTCTAGTTTCTATAGTTTCTGGCGCTACATTCTAGTTTCTGACACTAGATTCTAGTTTTTCTTAAAAATCTATCTTTATGTCAGTGATGATCAAGATATTTGATGCAAAAGGACCCCCAGGTCAGCATCTGAAAACAGGCTGTTCTAGGGATCCCACAGAAACAAAGATTTGAGTTAAAAATGTTTGCTTCTGAAATATATTCAAAGATCATTTTCTCAAATTTTCAACAATATCAGACCTACAAGCTCATAGCGCGCCACCGAGTGATTAGTTCGCGCACGCACACGCACGCACACGCACACGCACACGCACACGCACACACACACACACACACACACAAAACACAGCCGCAAATCACTGCAACACACAAGCTAATGGTAAGATGCGACAGAGATGGTCACTACTGTCTGGTTAGAGTCACACAGCCACATATGCTCCACACGTCTGTGCACATCTGACCGAAAATAAAAAGAAAAAAACCTTTTTAAAAACACAGACAATGCCACCAGCCCGCCACCAGCACGGCCATCCGGGCAGAAAATTGGACAGCCATCCATCCTTCAAGCTTCAGCATAAATCTATGGGCAAGAGCCGCAGAGCCGCTCGCTTGCATGGCCGAGCAATATAGCATTACTATGAGTCCCTGCCGCTACTAAAAGAAGTAATTGAATTTGAATTGAATATAGACAGGACGGGGATTAGAGTCCTTGCTCCTCCGTAGGGGGGCCCCGTGTTCGATAATAAAGCAGGGGAGGAACAAGTCCACTCCTTCGCTCAAAGGATAAGCAACAAAGGGAATTATTATCCCCCTGAAAATGCGAAAGTAGAAGACTTTGCTGGGAAAATTGGAAAATAATCTCGAAAAACAGAACGTTGTTGTTATTGTTTGCGGTGTGTGTGTCCGTGTGTGTTTGTGTGTGTGCAACGGAGCGGTAAGCCTCGTCGTTGTGTGTGTGTGTGTGTGTGTGTGTGTGTGTGTGTGTGTGTGTGTGTGTGTGTGTGTGTGTGTGTGTGTGTGTGTGTGTGTGTGTGTGTGTCTGTGTGTGTGTGTGCCAGAAAAGGGCCCATGCAAAGATGATTTGAGAATCAAAAAACCAGTGGAATTTTTGGGGAGTTTTGTTGTACGAATAAATAAAGAGGCAGCAATAATGGAGAACAGATGCCTCCCCGTTCTCCAAAAACTCTATGTGGCCTTCATGGCTTTTGCCCAAACAGACGGCAAAACACCGCAATCTAACTGCTGAGGCTAAACCTTTATCAGTCGCTGCCTTTTTCAGTGCCGTCTCTCTGCTAAAAGTTCCTCCTACCGTATCCGACAATCTCAGCAGTAACAACGCTGTTTGTGCCATTTTTAAAACCGTATACGGAAGTAATTCACACTAGGCCATATACACTGCAGATGACACTAGCAGTGTGTGACCCCTGAAACCCCAAGGCTATCTGTCCAGTAAATCACATTGGTATGCCCATATTAAACATGTAGGCCCTCGGGGACGCGGTGGAGGGGGGGAATGAAAGCTCAGGCAGAAGAATGATAGGCATCTCTCCGCTGCTGAAAACCTACATCGCATTATTCCGGGGCAGTGGTTGATGTGATAAGATGTTGCAGCCGACGCTTGTTGTTGTTGCAGCGGCGGTGCATTCAGGGGATGTGAAACCGCGTGTTCAATTCTTCTTGTGGGCATCCAGCCCCCCCGGAAGATAAGGGCTCATTTCTCATCAGGTCATCTGCAATAAGTGCTCTAGCTGCTGAATGTGGGTAAGGAAAGAAAACAAGGCTAAATGTACCCAGAGGTTGTGCTGCTTACAAAAAGGAACCCTTTGGGCTGAGGGGTTGTACTAGAGCAGACGGGGGGTGTCAAAGACATTTTAGGCCAACGTGTAGCCTGACCCCAAGTCTGAATTGTCATTACGCTTCACTTCGTTATTCAGACTGTTTGTGGGATAAGCGTTCTGGTCAAAGCGGCAGTCTTCACAGTGATTGGTTCATACCAAACCATAACAGGGCCGAAGCTAGGCATGGGGGCAATGCCCTAAATGCACTGACTGCCCCACCAAACATGTATCACATTAAAGTGCTTATATTTGAAATGATTTCAAACACTACTACTGCTACTGCTAAAGAATTCAACTGAAAATGGTATGGACAACGCTCCACATGCCCCAAGCTCTTCTCCCTCCTGGCTCATAAACTATGGAATGCACTTCCCACCACAATCAGAACGACAGACTCACTACCTATCTTTCGCCGCAGTCTGAAAACACACCTCTTCAGACTCCATCTCGGCCCATAGCACTTACCAACCCTCAGTACTTGCTGCAATGACTTATATAGGTTCCCCAATGTATTACAATGTTCTTAGCGTGTCATATGTATATTGTAAAATGTATTGTAAACCCTGACTAAATTGTAAACTTTTACCATTGTTAGTCGCTCTAGATCAAGAGCTTCTGCAAAATGCCTAAATTGTAAATTGTAATTGTATGGAGGCGGCTTCAGCGTCCCCCCAACCGAGAAATGTTACATCCGGGCCTGAACCATAAGAATATTATGGTAGTAATATTAAGGTAGTATTTTTAAAAGGTGGCGATTCACGGCTATCAATCATGGGGGAAAAAAAATGTGACTTCATGCAAGTGGACCAATTTTGAGCGATACGATGAGACCACTATGTTCTTCAGTTGAGTGAAGTCTTGGGAAATTATTCTGGAACCCCATTTTGTCCAGCAGGTACCAGCACCATGTACCTCCTGACTGTCTGTGTATGAAATTATTCTCCTGAGCGACATGCACTGACTGTGAAGAGGAGGAAATGAGCTGGTCTTGGCTCCCAGAGCGTTCCGTCGCCCGTTGACCTAATTATTTGAAAGTCGCCAATGCCTGTCAGTGTGGCCTTGCATATTAACATTAAGCACATTTAAATGCTGCGTTATGTCCCACCAAAAATGCAAGAGCACGAAGCAAGACCGGTCTGGAACGCGTCGCTGCTGTTCCCTTCTCGTTCATGAGCAAGCCATTGCAATCACCATTGCAATCACTTTTCTTGACATATAACAAAAGGATAACAGAGAGATTGTGGTTGAATCCCTTGGCTCTCTAATGAAATTAACCGTTTTGATTACTGGTGTGCATGACAGTGTCCATTTCAGGCTCCTGTGCTACATAATGTGTCTTTGGTGCATAATACTAGTGGAGATCTTGTGTTAGATTTGAACAGACTGAAACCAGAATGCCTAAAGAACTACAATCCTACTGTACACAATAACTACAGTAGTATATAATGGAGTTTCTATCTCATAGAGAGAAAAGGGTAGGAGGTGGTGTATCAAAATACTATTCAATTCCGTTGTAGAGGATCTCATTTTGGGAGCATAGCACATGGACACGGGTTACTAAAAATAGGGATGTCAAACTCAAACACACAGCGGGTTAAATAGAACCATTGGTACAACTCAAGTGCCAGACAGCAAAAGTAATTTTCCTTCAAAAATCATGAATGTCCGATTGTCCGTTAACAGCAAGATAAACGCAAAGATGAAACTGCATGCATGCATGCAAACTGATTGCATTATTAAAGCACAGTTTCCTGTTCTATGATCCTCACCAAGTCACCGAGTTCGACATATGTGTTATGAGAGATATTACATATCAGACTTACTAATAAAGAGATGGTGAGCTGCATGCTAATGTTGACCCAGCTCTATGAAGCAGTGTGCTTGCTTGCCCTCACCCTTTGTGTTTGCTCCAGACGCTTCATGTTGTCATCGTACACGCTAGCTTTTTAAATAGTCAGTCGGCTTGGGGAAACATGGCTTAATGGCGCTCATATGATGCAGGGGTTGACACTAAGGTCTCCGAGGCACTTGCAAGTGCAAGTCAGGTTCTACTTGCCCTCAGGTCATGGTCACTTGCCCTCCAAAAATATATTGTAAATTCTGCATTTAAGTTTACTTCCTACTTGGGTGCTTTAGGGTTCCAGGTGGTCCCCAGTTGGTTAACCAGATGTAACTCTTGAGAACGTAAAAATGAGGCCAAATGGACCCTTGCGGGTCCATTTGGTTTCATTTTTACACTCTCAAGAGTTAAAATTCATCATCTTAATTAGCCCCAAGTCTACACAACTAGAGAATGAAGAAGATTAATGGTCATTTTGATCTGTATGTTAATTTGCTAGAAAGCAGGAAAGACACAGAGGCAGAGTGCAATGACTGCGTTCAAGACAAATTTATCTTGTGTTGTGTCTAAGTTGCACACTTGCCTGATCGGGCAACCAGATAGCAGTCTTCACTTGCCCCACCATTTCGGGCAAGTGTTAGTGTCAAGCCCTGTGATGCCTGTCATTTTAGAGTAGTTAATACAATCCGTCTGACCCCTGTGCTTATTTTTCTTTCTCAACAGTTATTCATGTAATGGTTGTTTTGTTAAGGCACTGCATCAGATCGGCTCGATTTGCGAAAGTGGGTGGCATAATTCATTCTTGCCATTTTCGCGAGGGTTAACAGTATAGCGGGGTACTGAGTGAAAAGAAACAGAACTCAGAACGGCATGCGGCCCACAGCAGACACTGGTTTTCTGGTTTCGGTTACTTGGGTCACAGCTAGAAGTCGTAGGAATGAGATTTGGGGGAATGAGGCGCAGCCGCGCGAGGGTCGTGAGATTTGTTCAGCGTATTTTGCGTTCCATTAAAAATGTACACAGCTCTGAGAAAACAAACTGCCGGCATGCGGTGGCAGACAGCGGCTGACAGATGGCTGCTGCTGCAGGAGTGGTGGTGGTTTTTCTTATGCATGAGGAAACCGTCACATCTGTCCGATGCGACAGTGCGAAAAAAAAACACGGGTCAAGAAAAGTTACCAAGAGGGAAACTGCAGGAAGCATCGAGAGACAGCGACATCCATATGCGACCGCATAAAATGTTTTGCAAAACAATCACAATCCTTTTGCACAACAGTCACAACCATGGGGGATCCCCAGGGGCCCTCGCGGCAGTTCCAGGCTGACCCCATCAAAATGGTAGTTTGGAACCAAATGGACTTGGGAGCGAGAGAGAACAGAGGGTTGTATCTCCACTCAAAATGCAAACTTGCCCAATCGGGCAACCAGATAGCAACCTTCACTTGCCCGGCCATTATTTTTGGTTGCCCCGGGCAAGCGGGCAACCGTTAGTGTCAAGCCCTGCATTTTGCACAACAGTCACAACCGTTTTGCACAACAGTCACAACCGTTTTGCACGACAGTCACAACCGTTTTTGCACAACAGTCACAACCTTTTTGCATAACAGTCGCAACCGTTTTGCACAACAGTCACAACCCTTCTGCACAACAGTCACAACCCTTCTGCACAACAGTCACAACCGTTTTGCACAACAGTCACAACCGTTTTGCACGACAGTCACAACCGTTTTTGCACAACAGTCACAACCTTTTTGCATAACAGTCGCCATTTTCCCTACTGAACGTAACCCTAACCCTAACCACAGGCTCAGTAATATAAAATATAAGTAAGATTAGTTATCTCAGACATAGATAGACTCTTCTTCAACAAAGATGGCGAATGCAACCATGCTCTATATTGTACTCATGCATAAGGTTGTAAGATACAAAACACTTATACCACAAACTTAACCCTCGATCATTATGCAAACCGCCACTGCAAAACAGTCAAGACTGTTCGCGGAAAATGGTCGCGGCGGCCGTGGATTTGGCACCTCCAGGAAGCATCCTCTGAAAACTACAGCAAGACATCTCTTTCCACAGAAACGACATGCACTTCTTTCTTTTTTTTTTTAGGCTGAATGAGCTTGTGATCCTGTAGGGACCTGAGGGAGGGGAGAGGGGGATCAGAGAGACTCTAACCCAACACCCACCCGGAGGTGGCATTTCGGTGAAATAAGGGGCCTAAGATCGCTGGACAGAGAGAGTGAAAAGGGCATCCAGCCTGAAGGAAACCTGCAGATGAACCGCTGCTGCACCGTCAACAAGACAAAGCAGGGCTTGCACTTCAAACAGGGACAGACTGCAAATAAAAAGATATTTCAAAACCAAAGCATTCACGATCAACATTTATTTGACGCCATCCATCGACAAGACAAAATTCCAGTGCTTTTCTGTGATACTATAATATATACCGTGATGAATGTCAACGTGCGAGAAGCAGAGGCCTATAGGTGTGCCCCATGTGATACACTGGCCCAAACCTCAATAGCCATGCGTGTAATTAAAATTATTTGAAACACTACTCAGGGCTTGACACTAACACTTGCCCGCTTGCCCGGGGCAAGTAAGAAAAATGGTGGGGCAAGTGTGCAACTTAGTGCGCAATAACACAACACAAGATAAATTTGTCTTGAAGGTGGTCATTGCGACCTGGGCTAATTAAGACCCGCAAGGGTCCATTTGGTTTCATTTTTACTTTCTCAAGAGTTACATCTGGTTAACCAACTTAGCTGGGGACCACCTGGAACCCTCTCAGGGACCACGTGTTGAAAACCCCTGGTTTAAAGCACCCAAGTAGGAAGTACACGTAAATGCAAAATTTACAATATATTTTTGGGGGGCGAGTGACCATGACCTGAGGGCAAGTAGAACCTGACTTGCACTTGCCCGATGGGCAAGTGCCTCGGAGACCTTAGTGTCAAGCCCTGCTACTACTGCTACTACTAACTACAATTGTAGCACCACTAAACCAACACCATTTCAGCATTCAAAACAGAAAACTTTGAGTCAGACCTTTTGGTTCAGCTGCATCTGTCTGAGAAACACATAGAAGACTGCTCAGTGTTACAGCTCATTAGCCCTACAACGAAGGCACAAAGGCAGCATTGAGAAAAAAAAAAGTCGCGATTGTCTCCCTTTAAGATAAAGTGCTATTGTGGCAGGCAGCGCTTAGATGCTCCCTCCCGCATTCCCTCACAGAATTTAAAGATCGGATGATCCAAGTGATCCAAATCTGCAGTCGATGTGGTGCCTGCCTCGCTTTTTGAAAAAAAGAAGAAAGAGGACAGGATGGATGGATGGATGTATGGAAGCGCTCCGTTTGCATGCAGCACGGCAACAGAGAAGGTTACAATTGTCTTCCATCTCTCCCTCCGATGCCATCACAGATGCTGCGGCGGCTGAGAGAGGGAGGAGGGGAAAAAAAATCAATTCGACTCCTGCTCCTGCTCAATTTCATCTGCCAGTACAATTAAAACTGGCTTCAACTGACTTTCCAATGTAAATTACCCACGCCCAGCTGGAGTCGGGCTGTTCAATGTCATCAGCTCGGTGCTTATAGGGCCAAAAAAGAACTTTCTCCTGAGACCACCAAGGCATCAAGTATCTCGCATTCATGCCTGATTATGTGGAAGGACCATGTTATCGAGCAGATCAGTGTGGAAACGATGCTGGGCCAACTTCAGCCCCGTTCGACACAGATGGCCAATTCCACATGGCGCTGCGCAATCAAGTCACCCCCGAAGTTTGTGATGCGATTTTAGAAAGGCCTCATTTGATTATAGTTTGGAAGTCAATTTCCACCTTTTTTCCCTTTTTCTCTAAAAAAAAAAAAAACTTCTTATGTCTTTGTTATTTTGTATTTTTAGTTTGTTTCTTTACCGTTTCCCTGTGACCTTGTATCTTTGTTTTACAGTTATAGCTGTTCCTGCACTGGGTACCTTTATTTTGTAGTATTGCTTTATAACCTTCCTGTCTTCCCCTACCACCTGTCTTGTCTTTCTTCTGATCTTGTGAGTGTCCCAGCCTCTATATTGATTTGTTAGTTGTTCACCTGCATATAGTTAGTCCTGGTCTATATATACTGTATGCCCTTGTGTTTTCATTTCTGTGTTTGTTTGTAGTAGTTGCAGTGTTTGTTAGTGTAATCCCTAGTTCCTTGTGTTTTATCTTGCCCTCTTCCTATTGGTGTATTTCCTAGTGGTGTTGTGTTTGTTCAGCTTTTGGTTTTAATAAACCTCCTTGCACCTGCCCTGTGCCTGCCTCATCATATGCCATTTGTCTGCGCTTGGGTCCAACACCAGCCTGCTTTGAACTGTGACAAAAAATATATACCGCAATTTCCGGACTATAAGCCGCTACTTTTTTTTACATGCTTTTGACCCTGCGGCTTATACAACGGTGCGGCCAATCTATGGATTTTTACAGGTGCTCCCTGAGGGGGTTCCAGGTGGGCTCCACGCGGACTAAATGACGGAAGGTTGCTTAACCAGATGTAACTCTTTGAAAGCGTAAACATGAAACCAAATGGACCCTTGCGGGTCCATTTGGTTTCATGTTTACACTCTCAAGAGTTAGGATATTCAACATCTAAATTAGCACCACTTAATTAATAATTCATGGTCATTTTTATCTCTATGTTTTGCCCGTTTTGTTTTGCGAAAATCCATCCTGGAATTGTGGACAAGACCAAAAGAAATATTTAGTTTTGGGTTCTGTGGGGTGAAAATGTTGTCAAATGGTGGTGTGTGGCTCAAATGCTGAATAAATAGTGGGCCCTGGGATCAAAAAGATTGAAAACCACTGCTCTAACATGAAGCTTATTGCCTGGTGCGGCTTATAGTCAGGTGCGGCTTATACATAGAAAAATAAGTATTTTGCCCAAGTTACATGAGCATTAGAATTACAATTAAATAGACACATATACTGTCGCAACATGTTGGTAGGAGTAAGACGCAAGCTAGCTACATTTCACACTATTATTGTTAAGTCAGCAAGGTTATTCAATAATATAGAACAACTAGGGGGTGGACTGCAATTTTATATATCTCAAACTGCAACAATGCGAGAAAGGAGACCATAGAACTCATTCATTATGCACGTTGGTCTGCTATGGCCCTTCTCTGCTTGGCAAAGGACAAACTGCTGCCTCATAAAAGGTTGTTTCTGCCAAGACTAGCTAACTTCTGAGGCACAGGAGTAAAGGCGACCCAGGACCCTTCTCCCCCTGTCTCCAGAAGTGTGGAATAAACTCTGTTTCGGTTTCCTTTTTGATGGGCGCTAGTAGCTAGCCCCTCCTAGAAACAGCTATGGAGTTTAATGTTTGTCACGTCTGAATACAGACATTAAATGCCTGACAATGAATGGAGAATTTGGACCATATTTCAGGTCTTAAAATGGGAATTTCACCCATTTAAGATTTTTTTTTTTGTCTGAGTGTACAAATGTACACTCTCAGAAAAAAAGGTCCTGAAAGAAATATCATTAACATGGTGAAACACAACTTGATGCCATCATAAAGTTGTGTTTCACCATGTTACTTTTTATCACTTTTTATCACATCTCTAAGTTCTATTAAAATGTATAATAGTAAAATGTTGAAAATGGGCGGAATTCCCCTTTAAGTCAAAACTGAGCTGTTCTGAGTAGCCAAACAGCTTTGCCACACATCCTAGTTTTGACTTTAGACTTAAGACCTGATACTTAAACTCAAAATATCCCCCCCCCCCCCCATCAGCAGCATGCTCAATGACTAGAGTACCTCCCCCCGACTTCACACAGGTGTGATTCTTTTGTAAATAGTTTTGTTGTTAACCTACCTATGGTATCCTAGACACTTTGAGTCATTACACTGTTTTGACTACTGACGAGGGGCTAAAGCAGGGGTCTCAAACTCAATTTGCCTTGGGGCCACTAGAAGCAGAGCCTGGTTGAGGCCTTCATTTCACTTTAATTTAAGTAGATTCAGACTCACCAATGTGGGATAAAGAGTGTGTGCATAGGTGGTGTTGTGTCGCACAAAAAACAAAAATAACATTTCTATAATAATATTTCTATTCCTTTCTATTTCTATTCCTTCCTTCCTTTGATATACCACTGTGCTATCTGTTTCATTCAGTAGCACATAATAGGATTATGATAATAACTATAACTGAACAATATTAAATGAACTATTTACTGGACAATAGAACCTACAAACAATACAAAATAACCGGACCAGCCAACCCATCAACAAAGTGGCTCTGATTTGATTGTGATGGCATGAATTACAACCAATAAGGAAGCAGTAACAAAATCTTTACTTTAGCTATCAATTTATATTCCTAACAAAGCCAACTACAGCTTTTTTGAACTTATACAGCCACTACAAAGCAGCGCCATAAAATAAATAAAATCAAAAATATAGTTAGTGTCACTCAAAAACTAGTCTTGCAAACATGACACTAGAGTAGACCATCAGAAGCCCAACTAGCAGCATTGGTTTCCCAATAGTTGTCATGTTTTACACGTGCCTAAATAGGCTTTTATTTATTTGCGCTAGCCTCTTTGAAAACTATATCCCAGTTGCGCGACGTCTCATCTTTGCTGGCAATGCTGTCTGCAGTGGTCGCGCAATGGGGCTTTGAAAATAATTCAGCACTTTCGGTTTCTGACCCCACAATGTCGCAACTTTTCTACTAGATGGCTATGATTCTATCCAGCGCAGATGTAAGCCTGCCCTGGAGCAACGACAACACCGTTCACTACGGGCAAGGGGGACACAACAGCTCGTTTTAGGCTACTCACCTTAGCTCAGCGTGCTGCTTTATAAGCCATGCATCCGCCCGTATCGGGCTTTAGAAAACTGCTACGCTGTCATTATTTACCAAACCGAACGCAGTCCTTGGTAAAAAGGCAAAGTTTTCTTTTCCCTACGTGTGTTTGTAAACACGGAGCGGTGGATAGAGAGACGCCATGACAGGATCTCGCCCGTACTGCAGCCAATGGCGTCATTGCATTTCCTCAGATTGACAGTTCAGCGACAGAATGAACTAAACTGCACGGGGGGAGGGGCGTGTTTCAGGGTGCAGATCCGGTTCCTCTTTGCTATTCTGTGCAAATAGCAAAGCCAGTAGGCGGGCTTTAAACAGGATCTCAGTAATGAGCAGTCAATAGTAACAGACTGTTCTCCCGCAAATGCTTTGGGCTGCCTGGTCGGAATTTGACGGGGGAACTCGCGGCCGTCGCGGGCCGCATTAATATTAAACGTTCATATTAAGGTGGGGGCCACAAAATATCATCTCGGGGGCCGGAAATGGCCCGCGGGCCGGCAGTTTGAGACCACTGGGCTAAAGCATACTCTGATCTCTCACACACGCACACAATAATAGCAGCACCTTGACTCTGCTTGACCTGAATGGAGCGCAGCCTTAATTAATTTAGTGGCACTCATTAGTGTTGTTTACCCTGCTAGTGTTGTGTGTCACAATGGGCTGCCGCTAGAATGAAGCTCTATAAATTAATCAATTTTAATTAAACTGGAATTAATTGTTGAAAGGTGTCCAAAGCAATTGTTTGAACTTGATGATGTTGAGGGGGTTTCTGCTTTTTTCATGAGGCCATATGATTTGATATGATATCATGATTTTAATTAATAAATAATGCTATTCAAATGAAACTGTACGAAAATGTTCAATGATCTTACAACGTACATTGTTTTCTTATACCTACATTCTTGAGACTTTGTGGTCGTTGACATTTAAAAAGGTGCCTTGCTATTTTCAACTTTGCACATGGCAATTCAACTCCTTGACTTGCAGCAAGTCGTTTTTGAGGATGGCTTTGTCAATATTTTGGGCATGAATGCCTTTTGGTGTTCGCCCAAAATGTATGAAAAAAAAAATAGTGAAAAGGTGTCAGAAACCTTTTGAATATTCTGTCACAGCGAACGGTTTTAACAAAAAATACTTTGCCTGGAACCACATATTTTCAGATAGGGGTTGGCGGCCCAAACACAGCTGATTCCTTGACATATTCCTTGAAATATTAAGGACCCACTGACACAGAAATACGAGGTTGTTCAGAATTTCAAATCAGACGTGTAGAAACAGGTCAAATAGGTTAAGACGCTGTTCGGGAAATTGAATACAAAGAAACAAAAACTAACTGGAGGCCAGGGTTATTTTATCATAATCTGATAATGATATAAAATGATTATAGGCTAATATTCACCCAAAACATAACGCTTTGGGAACAGAAGAACAGCCTAATCCAAAGCATTATTACACTGTGTGTGTGAACACATACCACATGTTTCACACTGTTGTAATGAAAATCCCTCTCCACACACAGTGAGAAGAGATAGAAATCACCTGTTTGTGTGTGTGTGTGTGTGTGTGTGTGTGTGTGTGTGTGTGTGTGTGTGTGTGTGTGTGCGCGCGCGCACGTGTGCGCGCGCCGCCAGCCAGGGGCGGATGTAACATTTCCCATTTGGGGGGCAGGAGAAAATGGGATGGGGGCGACTTCATCGCCCGTGGTGCGAAGCCGCACCTGTACCATTTTCGTTTACAGGACTATTTATTAAGTAAAGCATCAATAACAACATCAGTTGTTGTTGAAGCTGCAACAGACACACAGCATGCATAAAGCTAAAGGTCTGACTCAGAGAGTTTTCTGTTTTCAATGATGAAATGCTGTTGGTTTAGTGGTGACACAGCTGTAGTTAGTTAGTAGCAGTAGTAGTGTTTCACATCATTTTAAATATAAGCACTTTAATTTGAAATATCTTGGGTTGTTTGCATGCCATCATGTTTGGTGGGGCAGTGAGGGCATTTAGTGGGGCGGATCTAGGCATGCCCATGCCTAGATCCGCCCCTGGTTTGTGTGCGTGTGTGTAGTGTAGAGAGAGCTGCATTCAAGCCGCCAGCCCAATTATTTCTGCCCAGCTGCAATTATAAAGCGGCTCCCCAGCTGTGTTTGACACAAAGCTGGCTTAGGGAGGGAGGGAGGGAGAGAGAGAGAGAGAGAGAGAGAGAGAGAGAGAGAGAGAAAGAGAGAGAGAGAGAGAGAGGCTTACCAGCACCAACCAAAAACATCAACACAATTACAGGAGTCCTAACCTTTCACGGCACTCAGCGGCGACAACAGAGCCTTGTCAAATGGACCTTTGGTCTCGGGGGTTGTTGGTCCGAAAAACGCCAAATAAAAACTTGTTGTAGGCCATGGCCTACTCGTGCGTGAGCGGAGCAAGCCAACACTCATGACTTTAAGGCTCCATTTTCGTCACCACTAAACCCCTTATCCCTAAACTTATTTGCTCTTTTTTTTTCTTTTTCTTTTTTACAATTTTGAAAAACAATTTAAATACCGGTAGTTCAAGTGGTCAGTCAACAAGTGCACAACCAGTCAAAGCAGTTTGGGCAGTTCAACGATTCAAAAATGTTTTTTTTTTTTCAAAATAGAAAGAAAAGGCAAAGAAGTTAGGGATAAAGGGTTTAACATGTGACGAAAATGGACCCCAAAAGTGACAACTGACGACCGACCGTGCAATCACTTAACTTCGCTCACGCAAGTACGGTAATAAAATGGTTGAATCTTTCACCACGACGCTGGTTGCTTTTGAAGCCCCCTCTGCAACTAGAGACTGAATCGATTAAATAGTCCTATTTGTCCTCACTCAATTGTGAACTGAACTGTGAACTAATAATGGGACCATAACCCTCCATACAGTATACACTATTGTAAAAGAGAACTGTATTACTATTAGAGCAAGAGAATACTGAAGTGTTCCTCTGATAATGATAACCGAGGCAGTGATTACAGCTACCTTATTAATCATTATAGGCAGGAATTCCATAATGAGTTAACCCCGGCTGACCCGGTGCTCATCGTCTAGGTAGTAGAAGCCGTAATGGTTTCACTATTCCTGAGTGCTATAGGATGCTAGTATACTACATGGGTTGACACTAAGGTCTCCGAGGCACTTGCCCATCGGGCAAGTGCAAGTCAGGTTCTACTTGCCCTCAGGTCATGGTCACTTGCCCCCACAGGTGGTCCCCAGTTAAGTTGGTTAACCAGATGTAACTCTTGAGAGTGTAAAAATGAAACCAAATGGACCCTTGCGGGTCCATTTGGTTTCATTTTTACACTCTCAAGAGTTAAAATTCATCATCTTAATTAGCCCAGGTCTACATTGTAGAAGATTAATGGTCATTTTGATGTGTATGTTAATTTGCCTGTTTTGTTTCCCAAATCCAGCCTGGAATTGTGGACAGCTAGAAAGCAGGGAAAGACACAGAGGCAGAGTGCAATGACTGCCTTCAAGACAAATATATCTTGTGTTGTGTTATAGTGCACTAAGTTGCACACTTGCCCGATCGGGCAACCAGGTAGCAGTCTTCACTTGCCCCACCATTTTTTTTTACTTGCCCCGGGCAAGTGTTAGTGTCAAGCCCTGTACTACTAACTAGCGTATCAGCCAAAACAGCCACATAAACCCTCGCGTCCCAAATATCTCCTCGGGAAAACGTTAGAGACAGACAGCAGATCGACAAGCAGTCACAATGCACTTGCAGATTGCCTACTTTAAAAGGTAATTTTTGGGGGCATTTTTGGGCCAAAAATCAAAAAATATATAGCTATATTTCTTGCCTTTTTCACTTCTACGTCACTTCTACTTTGAGGCTGCAGCTGTTTCCCTGCAGACAGACACGTGCTTTGCCCTGCAGACGGTCCAGAACTTTGCTCAAACAAATCCTTTTCGCCGGGCTCATGACAAGGCGGTGCTAGTGTGGGAGGAGAGGGGGGAGGGGGTTGTGGGTGGTGGTGAGGCAGAGTTTTATCCAATCACAGTTGCAGCAGTCTCCAGCATCGTAGTTTCATAATGTGCCAATAGAGTGGAGGTGAGGTGAAGTTAAGATTCAAATTCGATTTTTTTTTTTACAAGCACAGATAGATATTCAGAGTACAGAGGGGGGGGGAGCCAAGGACCCCTGGAGACTCCACTCAACTCAAAACAAGGTTTAGGTTAAGATAGTCTGTTTAGCCTGTCATTCTCCCATTTAGCTATTGGTATGTATAATGTATGAGGGTGCGAACAGACTTCACAGGGAGATTATGAAACATTTAACACAGTTGTGAACTTGTGAACCTCGCGGGCCGCCCACCACCACCCCCCCTCTGCAGCAGACGCACACATCATCGCCCTGCACTGATTATGAAACCGCATTTGATGATCGGCCAAAAACACGGAGCGCACATCCATGATGAAGGAAGGAGGCGGCGGCAGCAGCGTCGAGAAGAAGCCCTTTCTCGGGTTTCTCGAGAAAGCATCATAAAAAGCGCATTACTTGAACGCCGGCCACGAAAAACATCTCTACGGTGAATCTTAAACAGCGGGCGAGCATGTCAGGCATATTAGCGGGGCGTGAGGAGGGTGGTCTGGCACCATCAATGCCGTCTCTGTCAGAAGATAGAGACTTGCCGAGGAAGAGAATGGCTGTCATCCTGCCTAGAAGATGGGAGAGGAGGAGGAGGAGGAGGAGAGCGGCAGGGCAGACTGACATCTGGGCTCTTCTATCTGTCACTCCGTCTCGCCGATGATGTATGGATGTAATATGGCACCAGTCACGCGGCAGAAACCAGTCAATACCGTCGTGCCGAAGGAATGCTCTAAGAGGGACAATGGAAGACTGTGACCCCTTGTTATGGAATGACAAAAATCCACAAGGGCTGATTGAGGGAGGGATGGGAGGGGTACAGGGGGGTCTTCCATCCATCCATCTAGTCCACTTCCTTCGCAGTCAGCGTTCGCGCAAATATCTTTCGAGAACGATGAAACGTCGAGCGTGTGTGTGAGAATTCTAGAGCCTTACCGATAGAAACGGTCTATCGCAGGAGTTTTCAACAGGTGGTCCAGGGACCACCAGTGGTCGCTGAGAGGATTCCAGGTGGTCCCCAGCAAAATGGAAAGTTGGTTAACCAGATGTAACTCTTTGAGAGCGTAAACATGAAAGCAAATGGACCATTTGGTTTCATTTTTACCCTCCCAAGAGTTAAAATATTCATCATCTGAATTAGCCCAAATCTACACAACTAGAGATATATGCATGTCTGCCTGTTAGATTTCCAAAATCCAGCCTGGAATTGTAGATAAAAACAGAAGAAATCTTTGGGTTTTGGGTCTGTGGGGCTAAAATGTCATCAAATGGTGGGCTAAAATTTGGAATAAATAGTGGGCCCGTGTTTCAAAAAGGTTGAAACCACTGGTCTATCCTATCGGGGGGTCCTGTCGGCGGGGGGCCCTTTCTATCGGTGGTACTAATTTTTTAAAAAGTGCACAGGGCACACTACTAGCTGCTACAGTGTTTTTAAAATGTTTATGTGGCAAAGTCATGCCAACGGTGCCTGGACTGGTATTTTTTTGTCTGTGTCACTATTCACTCTACTCCACTTGCTCCTTGACAACTTGACTGAACAAGTTCAAAAAATAAGAAAGGTCTTGAATAACATCGGTTTAAGAAAGCAGTTTGCCCGCACTACTGTCAGTGTGACTGTACCATTGCATAATCATATCGGCACAAAATCTTTTCACAATTCACAGAAAAAAAAAACTATTTTCTTTCCAACCAAAACAAAACCTTGAAGCAGTTGCAAATTGGTTACCGGTTATTGTTGTTTGTATATACCTTGTTGTATATTTGCATACCCTTGCGTATCCATTTGGTTTCATTTTATGCTCATTATATTTATACATAACTTTCAAGAATGTGCACATTTAGAAAATGTAGAAGAATTGTTATTTGGACCAATGTTTTGCCAGTTATCTCTTCTAAATTGTGGACACAAACTAGAAAATCCTTAGTTTAGGTCCGAGAGACTACACTCAACATCAAATAGTGGTCCGTTGCTAAAATTCAGAATAACTAGTGGGCCCTGGTATGAAAAAAGGTTGAAAACCACTGCTCTATCGTCTCGGTTATCGTATCGTTCTTAAAACTCCATATCGGTCAGGCCTAAGGAGAATTCTCTGATGTTCTATCCATGTTATGGAAAGGGAAAAAAACAACAACAACAACCAGAGTACAGTGTATGATCTCCTGCACATAATCTACTGTGTGTCACAGAAGGGGGGGTTGCTGTGCACCGCACTACACCACTTATACCTGAACTGTAGTCGGGGTAATGCGATACCATATTTATTTATTTTATTCCCCGACGCTGCACTACTCTGGTGTGCTGCGTGTTCCGTGTGTGTGTGTGTGTGTGTACTTCAAGCGTGTTCCATGTTAACCTCCCTCAGGTTGTCAGCGAGAGCGCTTTCCTCCGTAACCACCGCAGGGAGGACGAGGCAGACGAGAGGAGAGGAGAGGAGAGGAGTGAGCCCAGGCGAGGCGTGAGCTCCAACGCTATATCCCGCGCAGCCCTTGAACCAAGGTGATATCTACTAGTGTGCGTGGAACAACGCAGACGTGTGAGAGCCTCGCTGTTTGCTACCCCACTCCCCTCCCCTCCCTCCTCCTCCCACACACACACACACACACACACACCCCACTCTTTTCTCCAGCTTCTACTAGCCCTGCGGGGCCGTGCGCCCGCCTGCCTGCCTGCCCGCCTGCCTGCGCGCCGGTGCCGTTATCTGCTGCTTATTATTTGGCTGAATGAGCTGGAGCGGGGGCTCCCGGGGGCCGGCTTCTGACATAATGACTGATTACAGTCTTGCGGCTCTCTCTCTCTCTCCCCCTCTCCACTACAACCACTACCACACGCCGAACGCAGCGGCCGGCTGGCCGCCACATCTCGGGATCACAGGCCCAGGACCCGTGTGTTTGCGAGGAGGAGGTGAGGAGGGTGGGGGTTTTGTCTGCAAATTGCACCTCAGTAAGCCCCCACAACCATCCACCTCCACACGCAAAACCCTCGCTCCCCACACACACACACACACACACACACACACACACACACACACACACACACACACACACACACACACACACACACACACACACACACACACACACACACACACACACACACACACACACACACACACATGTGTGTGTGTGTGAGCATACATGAACCTGGCCTTGCTGACGGAGGTACCTGAGGACGAACGCAGGCTTTGGGGCCTCCAAAGAGCCACATTACTCATAGCAAGAATAGATGGTCTAAAAAAACTGTGATAGATTTGTTTTTGCTATGTTTTTCTTATTTGGAACGATGCAAGTTGGAACGATGCAAGTTGGAAATCTGTGCGCACACACACACGCACACGCACACGCACGCACACGCACACGCACACGCACACGCACACGCACACACAGTATCCTCTTGTTGATGAATTCACTAAATAGCCCTCCTCAACCTTTTTTTGCCAGCTGCGGAGGACTGAATAACTACCAATACTATGAGAATGTTGCATATAGTTAGCGTCATAGGATAAATGCATAAGTAATCTTTTGTGATTTTTGTATAATAAGAAAAAATCACACCCGTGTGAAATGAAGTGCTGCGTGTGTGGCTACAGTATACTAAAACACACTTCGTCCCATTGTGCTTGTTTCTCTGAACATGGCAACATCAACAATACACACTTCGTCCCATTGTGCTTGTTTCTCTGAACATGGCAACATCAACATGACTCCACACACACATGCAGGCAGGCAGGGACGGACGGACACACACACACACCTTGTACATCGTCTAAGGGAAGTGCTTGGCAGCACTTCAAAAACAGGTTCAGCCCAAAAATAGCACCAAAATGACTTAGGAATTTATCCTTTAAGGCTAACAACATGTAGCTTAACACAAAATAATCATACATTGCCATTCCAAAGATCGCTTGTGTATCACTATATAGAGCTGGCAGAGTGCATCAACAGTCAGTTTCCCATCTCAAATGACACAGGGTACAGACGGAAAAAAGTCGTTTTTACGGCCATTTTTCCTCCTCTGGGGTGCTACATCAGTCCAGGCTGCTCTGGCCGCAACTAAAGGGGTGAGACAGGGCTGGAAAACCAGTTTATTTTTTTACCCAGCAGTGTCACAAGTCTGCTGAACTGATGGGGCCAATAAGGCCGTGTTTCCTTATTACATCAACCTGGTTGTTTAGTCTCTACAGCACTAGTTCTCACCGTGTGATCAGGGAACCAGGAGGCCTTGAGGGGGTCGAATTAGTTAGCTAAATTAGTTAATATAATATAGCAGACAAATCTGGTTAAGCACTTAAATACTATACGTTTTCACTGGGCCCCTGATAATTCCAGTTTCGTCTCTCATTTTATAGGCCATACATAAATCAGTCTCCACTTGGGTAAAACCCAAAATCTTCATCAGCTACACCGAATCGGCAAATTGTGTTATTTAGTTTTATTACATGGCTTGAAAGAATGCTCCAATAAGAATCCAGTGTTCCAACGGCATATAAATAAAAGCAGCCTTGTTATGTACGATTTCTTGTCAAATATTAGTTATGATTAAGCCATGCAATAAGCGGTATCACAACCTTTGCACCGGTTCATCTCGTATTATCCCTTACCTATTAAGAAGTTGGCTAATCTTTAACTGTGGAATCATTTTTTAATTGTACTTTTTTTTTAAATAAAGAAACATGATGTGGCTCCTCCTGCCACAAAGTCTTAGTTTAAATAGAATATCAGCGTCCCTAATTAATATATCAATCAGGGGATTGTGACGGTACAAGACATGAAAATGTCTGGGAACCAACGGTGTGGACAGAAGCGAGATTATTAGGCATGAGTCCGGACGCACAGGAGACTGAAAACACATCCATCGCAGGCAAGGCTCATCACATTGGTGAGAACAAGGGACTGCTCTATTCAGGACAGCAGTCAGCCAAGACCCCCCCACCCCACACACACACACAGCAGGGGCAGATGTAACATTTCCCAAAGGGGGGGGGGGGGGGGGGGGGGGGGGGGCAGGAAAAAATGGTATGGGCCGGCTTTTATTAGGCAAGTGAGCATCAATAATAATATCCGTTGTTGTTGACGTTGCAACAGACACGCAGCATGCATAAAGCTAAAGGTCTGACTCAGAGAGTTTTCCGTTTTCAATGATGAAATGCTGTTGGTTTAGTGGTGCCACAGCTGTAGTTAGTTAGTAGCAGTGGTAGTGTTTCAAATCATTTTAAATATAAGCACTTTAATTTGAATTATCTTTGAAATTTGGGTTGTTTTGCATGCCATCATGTTTGGTCGGGGCAGTCTCGGCACTTAGGGAGGCATTGCCACCCCCCCGTGCCCATGCCTAGATCCGCCCCTGACACACAGACACACACCCACTGCCTGTACTAGTACCCCCTGAATCCAATTCTATGCTATTGATTAGCAAAATCAATTTGGTCCAAGTCACAAGTGCAAGGGGGCGGAGGCGGGAGGGGGTGGGGTGGGTTGTGTTGTGCTGAAATACCGCAATACGTTGTTGTTGAAGTCGCCGCTGACATCACATTCTGATCGGCTGAATGGATAAACCCGCCTCCGAATGCATGACAAATATGCATTCTCTTAATTAAAAAACGAAGGAGGGGGGAGGGAGGCGGGGGGGAAAAAAAGGGAGTAAACGACCTCAAGTGATACGTCGATAAATCTCTACGCGGCGGAATGATCCACCTGCATGCAAATGCTGCTCATTATGTTTCGCCAATCGAGTATGGCGAAGAGGGACGGCCATGTAACACGGGTGTAATTTGGGAGAGGTTCAGAATAATCCTATTAATCAACATCTGTTCCCAGATGCGCATGTTTTAGTGGCCGTCCCATTTTCTGGCTCCCTTACTGTAAAAGGCACATAGATTTTCTCTAACGCAAAAATAATCTGAATCTACTACTTGCGAATAAAATAAAATAAAATAAAATATCTACAATAAAATAAAATATCTATCAAAAATGTGATTATCCTATTATTGAGAATCAAATTTGAAATAGTGGTGATGGTGTACTGCTTACTGCTATACAGTGTTTAGGAATAATGCACTTGAAATGAAAACTAGATGGGGAGAATTGCGAGGATTTTGTTGTATTGTTGTATGCTATTAGTACTACTAACATTGAACATTTGAAAACAGTATTTGGGTTGACAGTTCTATAGGCACCCCTGACGTGATACTGTGAAAATCAAGGAGCGTGTTACGGTCAAATTTAAATCAAAAAGGATATTGAGCCATTGTCAGGCCTTCATCTTGACTGCAAGGTAATTCGATTAAAAATGTCATACTTAGCATAAAAAAAATACGTACACGCTGAATTTGCCAGGCATTTACACCGGCGTGGACGCGAACCATTCGATTATTCCTCATCAGTGATATCTCTGCTATGAAAACATCTGTGCCCGTAAACTCTCGGACAACCGACACTATACTAGATATGGAATGTTAAAGATGCCATCGTGGAACTGCCCTCTGACATTTTTCAGCTCCATTAGACCGTGGTAATAAAAAAAAAAAACTCTTCTTTGCTTTTTGATGGTCAATTAGCGATCAGATCGGGAGGTCCCCGACGGTTTAAGGGAGGCGTAATGCGAACCGTCATTTGACTCATTTCCATTCATTTGTATGCGGCTGCAGGTGCAGCCACTCGTTTACGTATTCAGGCCCAAACCTGCCTTCCAAACAGGCCATAAATTAACTTCTTTTAGGGGCTTGGGTGGCAGAGAAGCACTGCATCTTTGTTTGAGGCCGCGGTATAAAGAGAGAACTGGGTTTCAGGGGAGAGCTCAAAACTGCTGCTGCTTAAGCCCTCGGTATCAATCTCGCGGCAGAAAATCCCGGTGTCACGTTGTAAAATGCACATAGACAAATGTAGCACACTTTACAGAGCTAGTAAAGAGGGGTGATGTACTGTGGCTCTGTCAGATTATGTCAGTTTCATGGCTTTTGGATTCCTTTTAACGGCACCGGCAGGGTCATAATGGTGGCTCAAACGTGTATTTTTTTTGTGCTGGATCAACAGATGCAGGAGGTATATGCACTATCTTTCATTTGCAGGAAATTGCAGGAATTTTGTTGACTCCAACATGTTCTGGGATCTGTGTAGTATGTTTCATGCACAGAGAAAGCTCAATATTAATATGCCATACAATCGCCCCTGTATATATTTTAGTGCATCTTGTATTGCACATGAGTGAGCCTATTACACTGTATACTGAGCCTATTGTACTGTACTGAACCGAATGTTGCCTTTTGATACGTCAAGGCTGGACGTCAAGGCTGGACGTTTTACGAATCAGTACAACTTCATACAATTCAGTTTTTCCACGGACAAAGCCAATAAATAAGACCCGCAGTAAACATGTGCTTAAAACTCGTAGCGTCGGAGGCAAAGACGATAAAATGCAAGGAAGCCGTTCATTATTGCATTGTTTACACAATTCTACAATGTCTGGAGGACACATCGATTCGCACGCATCTTTTACTTCATTTGTATAAAAGAATGCCTTTGTTGTTGCAGCAGAAGCTATTTGACTGCATTCGACATTGTGTCGCAGTATCTGTATCGCAGGATGTAAATGGTTACTGTACACTGCTCCGGCTAAATGTTTTCACCCTCCCCAAATGTGACAAGTTAACAAAGTGGTAAATTGTGGGTTTAGCTTGCAGATAATCAAAAGTGCCGGCTAAGCGGATGTCCACACATAAAAGTTTGGAGGGAAAAAAGTGTCATTGGTCATGGTCGTGTGCACACTCGAGCTCAACAACCTCGTGCTGGAGCGTGGGGGCGCTTGCAGGCTTTTATTCAAATTGAATGCATAAATTACCCCAGTTAATGCGACATGGCACCAGAAGTCAAGACCAAGCCAAAAACTATTTGGGCGTGTTTTGTTTTTTTGTTTTTTCCTCCCCTCCTCCCAGTCTTAATTGCAAATGCCAATATTGGCCGTCACACCGAAAATCCCCAAGTTATTGATTATAGACCTGCGCAGTGACGTCACCGCCCCCTGTTCCAGAAGTGTATTCCCCATTCATATTTCTCATAGACTTTTCGAAAATGATTCATAAAAAGACGATTACGCCGCGGACAAAGCCAACTCTGGTCGTGACAAATCATGATGACACACATCATCTTATGGGACAATCCTGTATCTTGCCATTTTCTACTTCTTGCTAATTAGATATATGATAATATTGTGTTCGTTGTCATGATTTGTTACGACCCGAGTTGGTTTTGTCTGTGTGACAATCGTGTTTTTATGAACCATTTTCGAAAAGTCTATGGGTGGCGGCATCACTGCGCAGGTCTATAACCAATGCTGTGTGTCCACCAGTGGTTGTATATAGCGAGTCAAAAGTGGTTCACCAACATTTGGATTTGGTAGCAATCTGCTACAGATTTCATAACACACACAATGCAGATGTACAGCACATACCAATGTGATCATTGGAAAGAATTGAGGTCTTTGTCAGCTAAAGAAGATACTGGGACCAACTTTGGATCTTCCTGTCACACTCGAACCCGTCACACACACAGTGACAAAAATATGCAGTCACTGTGTGGCTGGGTGATGTGACTTTGTAGAGAAAGGGCCTCTGTGCACACCTTATCCGAGACAGGTGCATAGGAGCCGGAAACCAAATGTGAACCATGAGAAGAATATATAATGATATCCTGTAAGTCTTCACTGTATAAATCAGCAGTTTTATTCAGAGTGACAACGTTTCAGGCGATATGACTTGAAATCATTATCATTTCAAACTTTGGCTTCGATTAGGATTGATAAAACATTTTTATAGTGAATATAATATACAGTAGCTAATCTACGAGGTCACGACGTGCCATGAACTCATGGGCTCAATTTTTATCATCTCTAACTTCTTTGCATTTTGTTTTACCATTTTGAAATTCCTTTTTGAATAATCTATTCACACGTTGCTAGTGATCTTGTAGACTGGTCATTTTGACTATTGTTTTTTTTTTATATATAGTTAAAAAAGGCAGACTATAAGGGATAAGGGATTTAGAGGCGACAAACAATCTAAACCTTTACCTTAGGATACAGCACAAGTGACTAATGTGACAAATCGCAACAGTTCATTATAAAAACAAGAATTGACGATTGTCAATTAATTGGAGCTGCTAAATGGCTCTGGCCAATGAGAAGTTGTCGTGGCGTTGCCAGGACACGAGACCAGCCAATCAGATGGCCGGTACAAAGCTCATCCCATGGCTCAGAGGTCGATTTGTGCCATTATGGGTAATCCTCATACAACCTTTTATCCAACCTCTTGAACACTGGGAGCATTCCATCTCCAATCTCCCTGAACCTATTTACTAGGCAGCCAAAAACACACTTCATGTTGATCCGTTAACCTTGACTCAATTCTCAAAGATAAAATCAGCTATCGGTACTTAGCAAATATCAGTTTCAATATAATTCTTGGTCACACGCCCAGCCCTTATGAGTCATCGCTTCATCACATGTCCGGACGATAACAATCCCAAAATGGGGCGTCTTCTTCTTCACCACAGTGCCGCAAAAACACAAGAAACCACTTCATGAGGCCAAATAGCAGGGGGACACTCATTCTTTCTCCCTCATAAACCTTTAAAAAGCTTCCGGCTTTTATGCCCCGGTCCTTTGTGCACACGTCTGGAATGCAGCGGAGAAACAAGCGATGCCAGAGCACTCAGTCAGCTGGCACCACACAAAAGAAGCCGTAGCACCAACACCGGTCCTATCTGGTCGCTGACCCCATTTTCAGCTCTCTCCGCTGTACATAACCGCGGAGAGAGAGAGAGAGAGATACACATCGTGTCATAGAGCGAAAGAAAGCACCCATTAACATTAATGGTGCTTGTGCATCACGAGTAGTGCCTTCATTTCACCCACCTCTCTCAATTTATGACTCTCCGGAGGTTTCTTCTTTCTCAGAGCCGTATGGCAATGAGTGATAACCACATTGACCTTTACACCAAACAGCCACCTCCCGTCGCTTTCGTTTTTGGCCATTCCATTTATTTCGTCCACACTACTATTTTTACATTACAGGGTCGGTGAAAGCCCTGCGCCAAAACGGTTTGGAGTCTGAGCTCTTTTTTTCCAGACAGAGGTCACGACAGGTAAAAGTGTTCAGAGGAGAATGATGTCTTTCTCAGAGGAGAAAGGCATTTTTACATACAGGGTTTTTTATCTTTTGTCCCCCCGCCATCGGTGACATTCCTGCCAGGCAAAGTGCTTTCGGCAGGGGTGAGCTATCTCCCTCCTAACAGCATGATCTCGCCTGTCCTTGGGACCTTATGGAACCCAGACCCTTACCGCAACAGCGGGGAAGATTTGGCCTTTATGTGTGTGTGTGTGTGTGTGTGTGTGGTGTCCTTGCAAACGCTTAGTCACAACGTGTGCACTGCTTGATAGTCTTTGGCACGGGAAAACGTGTTGTATGCAACATCGCAGGGGTTGTGAACTCTAGTTCAACTGGGGCGTTGCAGTATTTTTCATCATGAATACATTTTTTTTAAATTAAGTATTTCGTTATGAAAATGCTGTAACTCATTTTAGAAGAGACAAAGGAATGTGGATTTCTTTTTCCACCCCCAACATCATATGTAGAGCATTCACTAGGAGTTATTATACCCTATTGGCCTGAATATAAGAAAGCATTTCTTCCCCCCCAATGGAAATATCCTATAAGATCATATATTCGGGGACTCTTTTTTGACGTTCAGTGTTCTTTTTTTTTCTTCTTTTTTTTATATATTTACACAAATGAGTCTTGAAAAATAGGAGTCGTCTCATGGACTACACTTTCGACCAATCTTAATATTATGGACTTCACTAATGCTCATAACGTGTTACCATTATCTTCTACTAGGTGTGCATTTCAGAAAGTGGTTACATGTGGACAGTTAAAAAACAGTGACATCATTAGTACTGTATCTTTGGGTGATATAAATCCTCTTTAAAAACATCTCTTTAATAACGCGAGAGCAATGGCTTCAATTCTGACTTTCCACTCCTGGAGACAAAGGATGACGTTTTTCTATTAGCATGAAACTGGGACCCCTGCTGTTGATGAGATTGGCAGGCAGGTCTCTGAACCGTCCATAGTCCATAACAATGAGTGCAATAGAGAGAAATTGTGCCATCTTTATAAGCATCATACCCTGGAGTTGAAACATGAAGATAAGAATGTTCCCTATTGCATTTGCTAGAACCTTTCCCTGAGAATTTGATTTGTTAATGAATTGAAGGGAAGCTATTTCAGTATTCAGAGTAAACAATGGCAATTGCTGTTCAGTTATTATTCCACAGCCAGACCTCGGTAGACCTTAGCCTCTTTCAGTGCCAACTTAATGTTAAGCTATTCGTGACTGATGCGTGGAATGTAGTGAACTGATTGTTCTTCTTCTTGATTAACACCGGCTTGCTGTCCTCACCTCTCTTTGCGATAATTGGTTTTCTGGGTTCAGTAAATAATTTTCCTCATTAACGCTAATGCATATGGGTGCCTGGGAGGGTGGAGAGAGGCAGCAGGGGTTTTCACAGCAAAAGCAACCAACAAATCAACAAAAGGTTGATTTGAGAAAGACACATTATGCCGGTAAAAAAGGTAGATGGTAATATGAAATGAAAGTCATTTCAGAAAACAATGTGCACATGCAATCTGAGCAATTCCCTTACCAACCACCCACCCTGGTAGCATCCTTCATTTGGCTGGAGGCAAAGCAGTCGTGTAGATAAAGAGGTAACGACAAGGTTTGTTCACTCTGTGATTCCACAGTTGCACTGAGGATCTGAGGTTGTTGCAAAAGATTACCTAGTCGGTGTGCGTTTTGACTGCTTGGATATAAATGGTGCTGCCAAGACTCTACCGATGAATTGAATGAAGATTAATGGTCATTTTGATCTGTATGTTTGCCTGTTTTGTTTTCCCCGCAATCCAGCCTGGTATTGTGGACAAAAGCAAAAGAAATTTTTAGTTTTGGGGTCTGTGGGGATAAAATGTCATTAGACAGTGGTCCGTGGCTCAAATTCTGAATAAACAGTGGGCCCTGGTATGAAAAAGGTTTAAAAACACTGTACCAGTAGATCACAAAGGCTGTGCAGGTAGATCACATGACAAGACCCTAAAAGATATACAGTATATGATTTACCGGTGAACATAAAACAGGCCATCTGCCACTTGAAATAAGGTTACTTGACTTGATTGAGTATTTGGCACAAATGTCAGTAGAATTAGGAGGTTATGTACCAAAAAAAAAAAAAAAGTATAGAGAGTTCCACTCACACCCTTGTATTAAATGTCACTTTTACAAATGTACAATTTAAAAATATATATTTTCAGCAATGCAATAACAACTTCTTAGGTGAGTAGATCTCATTTAGCCATTTAGTAGCTCTCAAATGAAAAAAAAAAGTGTGGGCACCGCTGCATTTGATTAAAATGCAAAATTAACAGTTCATCAAATGTAACTATGTGGAATGCAGATTTGCAAGGTATTTGTCTCCAGTGGTACAATACAGATAACAGGTGAAGCTGCCATGAATCAGTATACAAAATTGTCTTCAAATACATTAATTGTGTTTCTAAGGGGCCTCTCCTATGCACATCTGTGTATAGTCGTGTTTGAGCAAGCGTGCGTTTACTTTGTAGCAAGGAATGTGATGATTTGATTGATTTTTCTTTTTTCTTTGCAACATCCCATTCCAACTGACGCTAAACCCGCTAAATAAATAATAAAAAAGTGTTTCCAGAAAGTACTTGACCAAGATTTCTGTACATGTAAATCATTTCTGCGATCTTTTAGATTCTCTGCAGTAAACACCCATTAATGTTACTATAAAAACACTAGATTCACACTGACACAAGAATGTGAACAAAAGACACAAGCGTGAGCATGACGGAGTGTGTGTCTGTCCGTGCACGTGTGTGTGTGACGTGCGTGTTCGTGTGTATGCGAGCCAAACGTCCATACATGGTTAGATGTGGAAAACGACAATGATAATTAAAACATTTTGCTGGTACTTCATTTTGAAGGGCTCATTTGGGGATTTCAGCAGACTTGATAAAATACTTGCATAATCTGAGCCGTTTAACTAAGGGTACAGTTAAGGCTAGGTTATGGGGTTATGTAAATCGCTCAAAAGCTCTCACTACTAGTGCAAAAAAAAAAACTGTGAGACAGTCACATCACATCAAGGTAAGCAACACGATCATCTACAGAGTTTCGAAACACTTAGTTTATGACGGGGCTATTCAAATCGATGCGCCGGTATAAAAAGCCTTCACTCACTGTACTACAAAAGAAGCCTTGAAGCCATATATATATATCTATATACACTGTAAAAGCTAACCCAATGAAGTAAATTGAAGAGCCTGTGTCTCCATTCATACAGCACGCGGGCAAATTGGATTCCACCTGGCGTACGATCATGTCCAAAAGGCAAAATCAAATCAAATAAATGGAATTGGCTTTGGAGAGGAAACTGGAGTACACTTGCTGCATAACTACCAGTACAATGCGTGAGTGGGGAGGAGAGGAGGGGGGTATAAAGGGTATAACGGCAGACAAAAGGCTGGGGAGAGGAGGGGAGAGGAGAGGTGGGGGGGTCCCAGGTAGAATACCAAACATACCCGAACAACAAAGGAAGAACATGGTGTAAAAATGAGGGCACTGAAATTAGCCCCCATGATTAAAAGCCAGCACCATAGGGATAAATATGGGCCAATGCATAGTGTAGGTCTTAAATCATCCTGCATACTGTGGAAACGGTGCAACAAACACTGCAAGAAACACTGCATACGATATGGCAACGGAGGAGGGAATCCATCTCAGAGAAACTTCAAATGGACCCAGCTAAATAAAGAATGACAACCCCATTTTTAAAATAAGGACTAAAAATAATAAAGTATCTTCATTAGCATTGATACAAGAGACAACAATGTCGATTACATAATCTTTGCGTTGGCGACGGGTGATTTGTGCTAGCGACAAAATAAACTCTTGTAATTTCTCTTTCATTGTCAATGGCTTTTTTAAGACATTGTTGGAAAAGCAACCATTAAACCTGTATATAGGAGGGGCCAGCACCCCTCCAAAGACACATTTGGCTTCTGAAATCTTAGGTTGTGAAAACAACACACAAATGCACATGCAAATCTTTTAAACTAAAACGTGGGAGAGAAGAAAGACCAGCACAGGGACAATTTAACCACTCACATAGCTACTAAATTCAGCAAATTTCAGACTCCAGTCTACCCACATAGCTATGAATATGACTGTGGGTTCACACTTTCATTCTCCACCTGCAGGAAGTTTTATTTGCCTTCCAGGGGCAGGTGACACAGCCTTAGCAGGGCTTGACACTAAGACTTGCCCACTTGCCCGGGGCAAGTAAAAATAACACAACACAAGATAAATATGTCTTGAAGGTGGTCATTGCGACCTGGGCTAATTAAGATGATGAATTTTTAACTCTTGAAAGTGTAAAAGTTTTTACACTCTCAAGGGTTACATCTGGTTAACCAACTTAGCTGGGGACCACCTGGAACCCTCTCAGGGACCACGTGTTGAAACCCCTGGTTTAAAGCACCCAAGTAGGAAGTAAACTTAAATGTAAAATTTACAATATATTTTTGGGGGTAAGTGACCATGACCTGAGGGCAAGTAGAACCTGACTTGCACTTGCCCAATGGGCAAGTGCCTCGGAGACCTTAGTGTCAACCCCTGTTAGTGTCAAAATCAATGTCTAGTATCTTCATAGACAATCTACATGTTGCAACACACAGTGAGCTATGGATCTGGACCTTGGTCAAATGTTTACCCAGAAGAAATAATAGTTGAAAAAGCAGGCCATGAACTACCTGTGCTCTACCCAGTGCTGATCTACTTGTAATATTTATTCTAGATCACTCTTCTAGATTACACTATTCTTCGAGATCAAAACATCTACAATATCTTATAGCTCTGGCTAAAAGCACATAAATTAATGCCAGCAGACCTTGGACTGAACTGTGTCAAAACAGTGGATTCTGTCCGGGCAAAAGTATTTTGACATGAATCTGAAAATCTATACCAGTGTGAGGTGAATGTCAATCTTAGCATCGTTTCTGTTCACACAAACACCCAAAGCTGGACATATGAGGGGTTAGCACCCCTCAAAAACAACAACTTCAAACTAGGTGACAGGTGCGAAGACCCAACAAGAGCCCCAAACACAGGAAAAAAAAAACTCCTGTAGTATCTGTAATGTAAGATAATACTTTAATGAGAATATAACAACGTTTAGGGTCTAGATGAGCTCTTCATCATCTGAAGTATTCAATCAATCATTCTGATTAAAATGTGTGGCCGGCGCCATATATCATGAACGCAACAACCACTCATTGTACCAAAGTCACAAAAGCCTCTAGTCTATCTAATAGTGGTTTCTAAAGTGGGGTCCGGGCACCCCCAGGGGTCCATGCAGCTAAATGATGAGATGGGAACCAAATGGACCCTTATGGGGTCTGCAACTCTGAGAGTGTAAAAATGGGTTGAGAGGGATGAGAGTTAAATTAAATGTGATTTTACAATATATATTGGGGTACCAGAGATAATAAAAAAATGACATTAAATGGAGGATCCGTAGACTAATGCATGTCAAACTGTGGGGTTCTTGAAATTAAACAGGTTGAGAGTGACTGCTAGAAAATTCTCTTCTATTGGGGGGTCCCTACCATAAGTTTTTGTGGGATAATTTGTACTAATTTGGGGGGTCATTGACATGAAAAGGTACAGGAACCACTGGGTCTCTAGAGCACCTCCAAAAGCACATTCACTAATGCCTAGGGCTGAAAATGCAAACAGCTGTACATCAAACTTCCCTGTAGCTACACTGTATAGACTGAAACAGCCCTGGGCTTGTTTAAATGTTGAAGTGCAGTGCCCTGTGACTTGTGGGTGTTAACAGCACCGCTCATTAATACCCCCTTATAGAGCGGAGCAGTCCTGACTTTTTCATGACGTCACCCGTGTGCCAGAAATGGAATCCTCATTTATTTTCCTCAGACTTCAAAAATTATTATAAACACGATTACGCCACGGACAAAGCCAACTCGAGTCGTGACAAATCATGACACACACAATATTACCATGCAATGTCTAATTAGCAAGAAGTAAAAAACGGCAGGATGCAACAAATTTTGTTTTTCTTCTTAAAAATGATTTGATTGTCCCAAAACATTGGGTGTGTTATCATCATTTGTCACGACCCGAGTTGGCTTTG
The DNA here is from genome assembly GCA_039105355.1 of Benthosema pterotum. Lineage (NCBI taxonomy): Eukaryota > Metazoa > Chordata > Actinopteri > Myctophiformes > Myctophidae > Benthosema > Benthosema pterotum. Next base: position 6,718,370 of record CM076986.1, read on the forward strand.
TCCGCAGAGTAATTGTCTTTATATTAATCATTTTCGAAAGGTCTATGAGAAAAATGAATGAAGAATCCATTTCTGGAACAGGGGCGACGTCATGAGGGGCCGGACTGCTCAGCTCTATTGTCTTCCGCCAGCTAAAACTTGTTTCTATGTTAATTAATTTTTCCTGCTTCAAATTTTAGGCGCTTATTGTGTTGTTTGTTTGTTCTCACTAAGGCTGAGGGGTGTGCTTTTTCTAGTTTATTTCTTTGTATTTTTTCCTTCCACATCATCATCATCATCATGATAATATTCCCAGAATGCACTAGACAAAGATGACAGCTACTGTAATGTCTTTGATACCGCCTCAAACTAATCGCTGGTGAGACCAGATGTTCGTCGCTTGGCTAAAGGAGTAATTTTCCACAAGGAAGGGCCCTACATGTAATCAAAATAGACACGATACACTGAAAACAATGTAACGCTTGCCACGAGCTGTTAAAAACCAATGCAGCAAAATACAGTGCATGGGAGACTGTGTGTGTGTGTGTGTGTGTGTGTGTGCGCAAAAGAGAGAGAGAGAGAGGGAGAGATATGGCTGGCATGATAGCAGTGGAGGCCGCAATATACACACTGACATTCTCCATGTAATTTACCACTAAATTGAACTGGACCCTAAAACTATAGCAGTGGTTTTCAACCAGTGGTCTTTGAGAGGGTTTCAGGTGGTCCCCAGGTTAAGTGATGGAAAGTTGGTTAGCCAGATGTAACGCTATGAGAGCATTTACATGAAACCAAATGGACCCTTGCGGGTCCATTTGGTTTCATGTTTACACTCTCAAGAGTTAAAATATTCATCATCTGAATCAGCCCATGTCTACACAACTAGAGGATGTAGAAGATTAAGGGTCATTTTGATCTGTAGGTTTGGCGTTTTCGTTTTGTTTGCCAAATCCAGCTTGGAATTGTGGACAAAACCAAAATAAATCTTGTAGTCTTGCAGCCTGTGGGGCTAAAATGTCATCAAATGGTGGTCCGTTCCTCAAATGCTGAATAAATAGCGGGTCCTGGTATGAAATAGGTCAAAAACCACTGCTTTATAGAGTGGCAGCACGACCGGACATCAAAAAACCCATTCCAAAAGGGGATGAAGAGGAAATGAATGGGCAGCAGTATGGTATGTGTGCAGTGATGGGGAAACCTCAAGAGCATCCGTTTTTTTCGAGTGATTGGCTTTGCAACGGTTTCACACTTTTGGTTTTGATGCTGAAAAGAGTCTTCACATCAAAGCAAACACAGGTACAGGCCTATATACCAGCAAGGCCTACAGTGGCCCCTCTATAAGGATTTGAATATGCAACCATTCCTGCACCCACAGTCTCAGCAGCATCAGTACTCTTTAGTAGGCCCATGTGTTTCTGTGCAATATGCAATGATGTTCATGATTCATTAGTATGTGTAGGATGTGTTTGCAATATCTTAAAAAAGCATGTATGTAAAGATGGGTGGATGTATGTATGTATGTATGAATGGTTATGCATGCAGCTGGTTGTGCTAGCCACTAACTAACTGATGCAAGCTCTCAATGTGCCTAGATTGTGACATTTGCTCTTAGCTCTTAATACATTTTCTCCTTTTTTCAAATCTAAATCAGTCTTACAACTATCCAACATGAAATTATGCATAGAGATCCATATCAGTGATGTGATCAAGTTTAGACTAATTGGTCAAATAAATGTAGGACTATTCAATTTCGACTGCATATATGGGACAACTTATTATGCTATAGCAACAACGCCCCCCTAAATATGAATCTATCTGAAATCAAATCAATCAAATCGAATATGATTTGAATGAAATATGCTGTCCACAGTCAATCCACTCAACTTATCAGCAAGACAACGTTATAATTGAGCCACATAGCCTAGGCATCCTATAGGCCTAGGGCAAAAGGCATGAATGGAGAAGAATAGGAGGAGAGAGCAGCTTAAACGTTATATATCCACACCATAATATTGTTCTGCAGACAATTTCCAGTCGCAACTGAATCCAAACATACATGTAGCTGCCCCTCCTGATCGATCCATCCATACATTAAACTAGAAAGGCAGTTCCTGCAGAAACTGCGAGGGCTCGCCAAAACGTCGCAATGTATGTCGTGTGCAGCAGAAAGTATATTAAAGCTAAAAAAAACAGTACACTGAGTGAAAAGTAAAAAAGGTGAAAAGTAAAAGGGTGAATAAATGCATAAAGCTGAACATGATGATCTTTGAGAAAGTGAAAAAGTGGAAAAAAGTGAAAAAATAAAAGATAAAAAATGAAAAGGTGAAAAAAGTTAAAATAATGATAAAAGTTTGATACAAGCATGAATCACTGCATAATGCTGAAGGTTTAAAGCTAGCATAAGTAATGCTAAGTATTGTGAAAATGCTAACAATGCTAAGTAATGCTTATGCAAAGTACAGTTAGTAATGCTAAGTATTGTGAAAAGGCCAATAATACTGAGTAATGCTAATGCTGAGTATTGTTAATACTGCTATGTAATGCTAAGTATTGTGAAAATGCTAATAATGTTAAGCAATGCTAATAATGCTAAGTAATGCCAATGCTAAGTATAGTTAGTATTGTGAAAATTCTAATAATGCAAAGTAATGCCGGTAATGCTAAGCAATGCTAGCTAATGCTAATGCTAAGTAATGATAATAATGCTAAGTAATGGTACCTATTGTGAAAATGCTAATAATGCTAAGTAATGCTAATGCTAAGTATTGTTAATACTGCTAAGTAATGCTTAGTATTGTGAAAATTCTAATAATGCGAAGTAATGCCAGTAATGCAAAGTAATGCTAATAATGCTAAGTAATGCGGTCACCAGAGAAGTCGGGCCGCCGCGAAGTCGGACCAACCGAAATGTTGCGACATTGAGGGGTCAGAAACTGTGCGCGGGAAGGCTGTTCAGCCTGAAAGAGGGACAAACTGGAGTTTGAAATACATTGTTTTCAACGATGGCGGTGCAAATAAGAGCTATGTAAACATCTGTTATAAAGCATTGCACAGTGACAACTAAAGTCTCTAATGTCTATGCTGTAGGCCTACTAGTAGTAGTAGGCTATAAAACATTCTAAAATAAAACAATGTATGTATAATCATCAAAGCTGGGTTGTTAATGTGTATGCTGTAGTAAATGACGTAAAATAAAGGGATTTATGAACATCAGGCTATTGCCTGATGTTTTTACTATATCCTATAGTATTACAAAACAATCTAAAATGAAGATAATATGAAGTCTATGAAGATAATATGAAGTTTGGAATGATCCCATTTAGTGATCAGGGTTTGCAACAGCGTAACTCTGTCTATACTCAGGGTCCGACTTCGCGGCGGCCCGACTTCTCCGTACCCCAAGTAATGCCAGTAATGCTAAGTAATGCTAATAATGCTAGCTAATGCTAATGCTAAGTAATGATAATAATGCTAACTATTGTGAAAATACTAATAATACTACGTAATGCTAATGCTAAGTATAGTTAATATTGCTAAGTAATGCTAACTATTGTGAAAATGCCAATATGCTAAGTAATGATAATGCTAAGTATAGTTATTAATGCTAAGTGTTGTGAAAATGCTAATAATGCTAAGTAATGCTAATAACGCTAAGTAATGCTAACTTGTTCCTATTGGCTCACTACGTCCATCTACCAATTATTGAGGTGGTAGCATGTTCCAAACCCAAGTTATAGCTGTGTAAAGACCAGCCAATTGGAAGACAGAGGGGGTGGGGTTTATGCTATTAAAGACCTGTAAGGGTCCATTTGGTTACCTACAAACCTATAACCTAAGGTAAATTTGGCACGTGTGTAACAGTTGACCTTAAATCAATTACATTGTTTTCAATGCTTTCAATAGCTATAGATAATGTCAATGCTTTCAATAGCTAAAGCTAATGTTAACATGCTAACATGTTAATGCTAACATGCTGTGTAAGTCAGGCAGAAATGTCTGTCTGTGTGCGTGCATCACGCATATTTGGGCATGCCTGTCCCAAGAGCATGTGTGTGCGTGCATGCGCGCGTGTGTGTGACACTTGCTACATTGTATTCAAATACATTGTATCATTGTATCATATCCAGGCCTGGAAAAGTCAGACATCTCCAAATATGGAGTTGTGCCCCACACGCCTGAAAAAGTGAAAAAGTTAAATATCTTGAAAACTATAGATTTTTGTCCAAAAAAACCTACCGGGCAATGAAAGTTCAAAGATAGCTGAACATTTTAAAGTTGGAACGGAGTTTCAAAGTTAAAGTATGACGGAGTTATGAGAGCACAAACATTTTTAGGCATCTCCAAATATGGAGTTGTGCCAAACACACCTGAAAAAGTGAAAAAGTGAAATAGTGAAAAAAGTACTAAGAATTTTGAAATATAAAATGCAAGCACACCGAACTGCATAAAGCCGAACGTTTTAAAGTTTGAACGAAAGTTCTAGCATAAAGTATGTGGAAGTAGTAGACAATCGAAAAAAGGGGCGGAATAATAAAAATAAAAAAAATAAAAATAAATATAAAAAGTGGAGAACATAGAGGTCTCGCTGGAAGCGAGCCCTCAATAAACAATAACAGAGAGCAGCAGCAGCCAGTCAGGATTGATCCATCGAAATGAAACGATCGTATTGCCTATCAATAACGTGGCACTGATTGATGAACGCCACTTTAAAGTAGCCTGGTATATCCATACCGCGTTTAATGAACTGTGTGGGGCTGCATACAAACTGGACCATTTTTTTACACAGCAGTGGTTTTCAATCAGTGGTCCGGGGACCACCTTGTAGTCCTTGAAAGGGTTCTTCCAAGTGGTCCCCAAGCTAATTGATTGGGCCAGATGCAACTCTTTGAGAGCAAATGTTTACACTCCCAAGAGTTAAAATATTCATCATCTCAATTAGCACCTCACAATTAGATAATTTAGAAGATTCACACAAAATCAATCTTTAGTTTTGGGGTCTGTGAGGGGATGAAAATGTCATCAAATGGTGGTCCGTGGCTCAAAATGCTGAATACATTTTAGGCCCCTGGTATCAAATTTGTTGAAAACCACTGGTATACAGCAATGCAAGACAAATTCCGCCATAATAATTGCAGTCAGGGGATTGAATCAGGGTCTTTTTTTAACCTATATAGCTGGCTGGATGGAACTGCAGATAAGATAGAGGTAGATTAGACACGTTAAAGGGGAATTCCACCCATTTTCGAAATGTTCCTGAGAGGATACAAATGGAACCAAATGGACCCGCTAGGGTCCATTTGGTTCGCATTTGTACCCTCTCAGGAAAAAGGGGTCTGAAAGAAAAAAACATTAACATGGTGAAAATACATCTTCTTGATGATGTCATCAGATGTCATTTCACCATGTTAATGATTTTTTTCAGACCTCCATTTTTAGGAAATACAGAATTGGGGGGAACTTTTTTTTATCATGTCCACAAACACAACATCTCTAAGGTATACTAATGACATATTAAAATGTTGAAAAATGGGTGGAGTTCTCCTTTAACTGATGCGCACAAAAATACAGCAAAAATGCTTGGAGACAAACTTACCCCCCTGCGTCTTCTCTTCAGCTCCAGAACGTTGATATAATAATAATGCTGTATTGCTTGATCACGTCCTCCTCCTCCCGTTTAAAGCATTAACGGACCATCTCCCGGACCACTGTCTCTTCAAATCTCCCCTGATGGGGGTAATGGTAGGGGGGTATCGGATCGTCCTTTATAATACGGGCAACGAACACACACAGTGCACGCGGATTGCACCTATATATAATAATAATAATAATCAAAAAGGAAAAAGGTGTATACCACCGAATCCAAATAGTTGCCTCCTCCCTCCTCGACTCGATCGATCCTCCCCCGGGGGGGGGGGATATTATACCAAAAACTCCTGTCAAATATGATCCCGAAATGAGAACCCCCCCAAAAAAGGCGTCCGTTTTAGTTTGAGCAAAAGGAGAAGCAAAATGTGGTCTAGATTAGAAATCCACAAAAAGAAAGAAGACGCGGCGATCAGATAGATGTATGTTGCAGCAATGTATGCTGTTACAGTGCGTTGCAGCCAGCCAGCCAAGGCAGAAAATCAAACGGGTGCTGCTGCTGATGATCCAATCCTTTCCTGGCGTTTATAGTTAGTAGTAGTATCCACAATTACTGTCGCTTTGTCCGGCTTGCAAGGTGTACTGTACGTCCTCCTCCCCGGTGCATCACGATCCACACAATCCCACGGAGCTGCTGAACACACAAACACACGCAAGAAAGAGTATCCAGAAGAATTTCGGCGGGGGGTGTCTTCAGTCTTCTGCGGCGAAAACGCTCCACATCTAAGGGGGGAGAGCTGTGCTAGATCTCTCGGTTCTCCGAGAGAAGCCAGGTGGTGTACGTGGTGGCACACACAGACCTGCTTTAGCACCCCAGTCAGACCGCATGCAATGAACGCGCTGCCTCTAGCAGGGACGGCTGGCTGGAGACTGGAGCTGTGTGTGTGTGTGAGTGTGGAGAAATGAAAGGTGAGCAGAGCAGAGGAGAGGAGACAGAGCCATCTAGTAGAAGAGTTGCGCCATTGAGGGGTCAGAAAACAGCCTGGTCACGTGGTTCATGTACTCGCGCGAGCCCATAGATTCCAATGCATTCAGTAACTTCCGGCTGTCACTATTCATGTCACTATCCAACAGAAGTCTATGTAGAGGGACTGGCCCCATGAAGTGAACGGAGTTGGCGTAACTCTGTTTATTTCCAAGGCTCTGAGAGGAGAGGAGCTGCCGCTCACGCTGTATACTAGGGCTCCACCTAGCAGCAGATAGGAGATAGCATGCTGCTGCTGCGGCCATTATTATGGCTCCTCTACCAATATAAACAGCAGGTGTTGCTGCTCTGTCTCAAACGAGTCACCCTCACCCCCCGCCGCGTTTGTGCCCTCCTGTCTAGATTTCTAGTTTCTCAAGAACATAATATTCAAAGATTTGCACCACGTTTTCACGATTTTTCAAAAATAGCAGAGATACATACAAGGCAGCTCAAAGCGCGCCACTCGGCCTGTGCGTGAATACAAACGCAGAAGCGGGATAATAATTACCGCGAAGTATTTCGATTGGCCGGGGTTAGGCAGGGGCGGATTGGCACATATTTTCTGGGGGGGGGGGGGGGGGGGGCAGCTGGTTAACCAGATGTAACTCTTTGAGAGCGTAAAAATGAAACCAAATGGACCCTTGCGGGTCCATTTGGTTTCATTTTTACACCCTCAAGAGTTAAAATATTCATCATGTGAATTAGCCCAACTTAGTCTACACAACTAGAGAATGTAGAAGATTAATGGTCATTTTGATCTGTATGTTCCAGGCGAGCATCTATAGCACATTCTAGTGCATTTTGGAAGTGCCACTACTAGTGCATTTTGGATCTTGTCCAGCAGGCCACTAGGTGGCGCAGGCCACCGGGAAAACTCCCTGTACTCCAGATGGCCAATCCGCCCCTGGGGTTAGGCGATGAGTTGGTGACGTAATTAATTACATACTTTAAAGGTATAGCCTACTACATTGGTGGGCAATTATTTTTCCCAAGGGGCCAAGTGAGATACATAAAATTTTGTGGGGGGCCAAAGACCAAAGGCTGAACTAAAGTCTGCGTAAAATATTAATTTAATTTCAAGATAAAAGTAAGCATAAGACCAACCATTTTGACACCAGGGCCCACTATTTATTCAGCATTTGAGCCACGGAGGACCACCATTGGATGATTGGATGATATTTTAGCCCCACAGACCCCAAAACTAAAGATTTATTTTGCTTTTGTCCACAATTCCAGGCTGGATTTCACAAACAAAAACAAGCAAACAGCCAGAGTCAGCCAAAGGGCCGCATTTGGCCCCCGGGCCGCATAATAATGCTCAGGTATGGGTAACTAGGTAACTTTTTCATAAAAACAAGTCTTAAGTTTGATATCCATTATGCCTCGCATATTTGTCATATAATCCATTCCCTGAATTTCAGCCCTCAAAGCCTGTCTAAATGTTTTCTTTCCAAAAGTGATGGGGTACTGTATTATTAAAAATAAGTGTTTTTGCTTTCTCTGCTCACACTCACACTTCACAACTGCTTTTAGAGCACCACTAGTTTATTTATTTATTTATTTATTTATTTATTTATTTATTTATTTATTTATTTATTTATTTATTTATTTTATTTTATTTTATTTTATTTTATTTTATTTTATTTTATTTTTTGTAAAAACTTGTTTCACATTACTCATCCAGATTCTGCCCTAAAATCCCACAAATTGTTAAACGCAGTATCTCTACAGTCATGCTCAAAACAGATCATAATATTCAATCCCAATAGTCTGCCGTTTTGAAAAAGCAAAAAACATTTTTAGAAAAAAATACCTCAAAAGTGCCACCAGGAAGTCACAATCAGACCTGGTGGAGACCTGTGCTCAAAGGGCACTTTTTCTAGTTTATTTTATTTATTTATAATCAGTACTAATTAAAAACAATTCAATGCATCTTGAAAATACTTGGAAACCCCACATGTGTTCAAATTTGATGGAAAAAAGTAGATTCATCTACAAACAAACTCAAATAATAATTCATGAATCAAATTTGAAACATTTCAAATCTGAGAAATGTATAATGGGGGGTAAATGCCCTGACTGCCCCACCAAATATGATGGCATGCAAAACAGCCCAAGATATTTCAAATTAAAGTGCTTATATTTAAAATGAAGCACTACTATTGCAGCTTTATGCATGCTGTGTGTCTGTTGCAACTTCAACAACAACTGGTGTTATTATTGATGCTTACTTGCCTAATATAAGTCCTGTAACCGAAAATGGTATGGGTGCAACTGACTGCCCCCATACCATTTTCTCCTGCCCCCAATTGGGAAGTGTTACATCTGGGTCAATTCAGTCGAGATCGGCACAATATTGGGTCCTCCTAACTGCTCCTGTTTTGCCTTTTACACAGAGTTGCCATGGCCCTGACAGCCGTCTGTGGGTGCCTTGTTCTGGTCATCAGGCTTCATCGCTGGGAAGAGCAGCACCTCCTTGATGTTGTTGGAATCTGTGAGGAACATGGTGAGACGATCGATGCCCAGACCCCAACCGGCAGTTGGCGGCAGACCGTATTCTAGTGCCGTGCAGAAGGTCTCATCGATCAACATGGCCTCGTCATCACCTTCAGCATTGGCCTTGGCCTGCTGCTCAAAAAGCTCCCTCTGCCTGATCGGGTCGTTCAACTCAGTATAGGCGTTGCAGATCTCCTTCTTCATCACGAAAAGTTCAAAGCGCTCGGTCAGGCCTTTCTGAGTTCTGTGCCATTTCGCGAGAGGGCTCATGATTTGAGGATGGTCGCAGATAAACGTGGGGTTGATACACGTGACTTCGAGGAAATCCCCCACCAGCTTGTCGAGGAGACGGGCAGTGGTTCTGGGCGGAGGACATTCCACACCCTTTTCGACGCACAGGTCGTCAAAGAATTTGCGAGTCTCGTCGCTGTCATAGGTGTCCGCGGGAGGGAACGTAACGCCCATTTTTTCCTCAAGGCCATGCGTCATGCTCACTCTTTTGAACGGCGGAGTGAAGTCAATCTCACAAGGCTGTCCCTCCGGACCATCGGGATGGTACGTTATCTTGTAGCCACCGGTGATGTGCTTCACCATCCCCGACAAAAGATTCTCTGTGATTTCCATCAAGTCGTGGTAATCTGCGTAGGCCATGTAGAATTCGCAAGTGGTGAACTCTGGATTATGAGTGAGATCGATGCCTTCGTTCCTGAATTGACGGCCGATCTCGTACACTCTGTCTAAACCGCCCACCACCAGCATCTTGTGGTAGAGCTCGGGTGCGATTCTCATGTAGAGGTCCATGCCCAGCTCATTGTGATGAGTAACAAAGGGACGGGCCACAGCCCCTCCAGGAATTTGGTTCATCATTGGCGTCTCGATCTCCAAGAATCCCAGTTCGTCGAGGAAGCGGCGCAGGTAGGTGATGACCTTGGAGCGCGTTACGAACTTCTGCCTCACGTAGTCGTTGAGAATCAGATCCAGGTAGCGCTGGCGGAATCTGGTCTCCTTGTCCTTGAGACCAAAGTGAAGATGCGGCAACATGTGCAGACAGGGCGACAGCAGAGTCATCTCTACAGGAATGATGCTCAACTCTCCTGTCTTGCTCTTCCCGGGGTTACCGCGGACCCCCACGATGTCACCGCGCCGCAGCTTGTTGTTGATGGCTTCGAATTCCCCCTCGGACTTGTAGTGCTTTGCGGTCGCCATGACTTGCAGCTTGACGCCTTCCGCTCGCAAGTCGTAGAACAGCAGCTTGGGACCGGATTCCCTCTTAGCGTGGACGCGACCCGAGACGCTGAGGACAACCTCCTTTAGGTGGTCTCCGGGCTGTAGATAGTTGTAATTCTCAATGAAGCCTGCAAGTGATAAATCCACGTGATATTTATGCGGGTAGGGGTCCTCCACTGTGCCCTTCAGAGCTTGGATAGCCTGGCTGCGGATCTTGAAGTACTGGTTAGGGTCCAGGTTCTCCTCGTCCGCACCAAGGCCATCCTGAGCTCCTTTGCTGTTGCAATCCTTCTTCTGCTCCACCTGTTCCTTGATCTTGGCATTCTTCTCAGCTGCCTTCTGCTCGGCTTTCATTCGCCTCTTCTGCTCATTTTTGCTGATTTTCAAGCCGTCCACCTCTGCAATGTCTTCCATCTTGTCAATCAAGTGTATCTATCAGCTTTGAGTTGTGCACATTGATATCAATTAATTTAATAATAATAATTAATATTTTCTCAAATCCTCTTTTTAGCTGTAATCCTTTTTCTGTAAGTGACGTCATCACCGGTGCAGCTCGTTCCCGTTCTTCCATTAGGTCAGTGGTTTTCAACCAGTTGTCCGGGAGCCACCAGTGGTCCTTGAGAGGGTTCCAGGTGGTCCCCAGCTAAATGATGGAAAGTTGATTAACCAGATCTTAACTCTTTGAGAGCGTAAAAATGAAAACCATATGGACCCATGCAGGCCCATTTGGTTTCATTTTTACACTCTCAGGAGTTAACATATTCATCATCTGAATTAGACCAAGCTGGAAGATTAATGGTCATTTTGATCTGTATGTTTGGATTGTGGACAAAGGCAAAAGAAATCTTTAGTGTTTTGGGTCTGTGGGGCTAAAAAGCGTGTGCACACATATATACGTGTAGGCCTATATCATAATAACAACAATGAATTAGCTGAACTTATTCATAGCAAATTATATTTTTACATTACTTACGTTTAGGTGATTTAAGTGAGGTTTATGTTAGGTGATTTAAGGTAGAGGCTTATGTCTTAATAACTGGTGGGTATGATATTAAAAACAAAATGTTTGTTGTTGTTTGTTGCTTTGTTGTCTAAAGTAAGTAAAAATGCAAATACTTTTATTTCCACTTTGTTGGTGGGAACTTTAAAGGGTTAACAGTCACATGTTTTCAATCAGGGAAATGTAGCTAAAGATATTGGTGGGTTTAATGATTGGAATAGCCGGCACAGTGGGTTTGAGGCAGTTAAAATGTCATGCATGCTTGATTAAAAAGATTTGAGTTGGGCAAAGTCAATCATGTCATGTGCATTTGTATTAATCAAGTGCATTCTTGCAGTTTTTCTCCGTTTCTGGGGGAATGGTTTGCTGGGTTACAATATGCAGCACAGCTTGTGTTTTTCAAAATGTTTTATGCACTATTCCATCCTTGAGAATAATAGCTCATACTGTACAACTTGTAAATTGGGACCTGATTTGCAGTGCTTATTTTGTCTTTTTAAAAACCCACTAGGAAATAAAATATATGTGCATATATGGAATTGGCCTCCTAGATATATGAACCTGACTGTGGCATATAATGTGGTTATATTATATGACACATACTGTATATGAATTTGGCCTCCTGCAAATATGAACCTGACTATGGCATATACAATATGGTATATACAACACATACAGTATATGTCTCATATATGTGCCTGAAGTACCTGTCTATTGCATATATGCAAAAACAGCCCAACATACAGATCAAATCGACTGTTAATCTTCTACATTCTCTAGTTGTGTAGACTTTGGGCTAATTCGCATGATGAATATTTTAACTCTTGAGAGTGTAAAATGAAACGGGTCCATTTGGTTTCATTTTTGCGCTTTCAAAGAGTTACACCTGGTTAAGCAACTTTGATCATTTAGCCTGAGGACCACTGGTGGTCCCTGGACCACCATTTGAAAGCCACTGCAGTAGCTAATCAACTAGTCAAGTAATCCAAATGACTAATATCAAATAACATCCTTTGAAGTGTCCTGCTAACGATCACATGGGCAGGGATGGAGCTTGCATGGTATTGCATCATATCTTTGTATATATATATATCTTTGTATTCTGTCCAGGGGGAAGTACACCTCGAACTTTCACCGACAGAAAGTTATTTTTCATTTGAGCCCACATTTGAAAAGATGAAGTGTTATCTCTCGCCAACACTGCTTGCCATGCACCCCCTCGGTGCAAATGGATTTCTGCAGGTTGTGCACACTGACCAAAAGCTGCAGCGTGTGCCATTACACTTACATAACCCAGGTAGCTTCAAAGCAAATGGCTTAAGCCCTAAGTACTGTGCAATATACCGCTGCCATCAATGCAATAAAATATACAATAGGTCCACAGCAGCAGTCTCTACATTGGCAGTAACCTGAACACCACCCTATTATTGGCAGTGTCAACCTCCTACAGAGTTATAAGATTTCACTAATGGTCCACTCATGAAATCAGTGTAAAAAAAATGTCCATTAACGCTCTAAATGATTGAGGAATATAATACCTTTATTGACCCCAGTGGGGAAATTTCAGGTGTCAGCAACACAGCAGTAAGTGTGAAGTGCAGCATAAGTACAGATTAGAGTAGAGAGATATGAATAAATAAAGATAGAGGGTTCTGACCTAGACATGTGCCAATGACCTGACCTATTCTATCAATACATATTAATCTATCTATATTGCTATAGATCATACCTGGGCATTATGCGGCCCGGGGGCCAAATGCGGCCCCTTGGCTGCCTCTGACCGGCCCGGGGACCACCAGTGGTCCATGAGAGAGTTCCAAGTTAAATATGGAAAGTTGGTTAACCAGATGTAACTCTTTGAGAGCGTATAAATGAAACCAAATGGACCCTTGCGGGTCCATTTGGTGTCATTTTTACACTCTCAAGAGTTAAAATATTCATCATCTGAATTAGCCCAAAGTCTACACATTCAATCAGAGAATGTAAGAGAGTGGTCATTTTTGTTATCCTGATTTGTTTCCAAAATCCAGCCTGGAATTGTGGACAAAAACAAAAGAAATCTTGAAGAAAGTTTTAGGGTCTGTGAGGCTAAAATGTCAAATGGTGGTCCGTGGCTCAAATACTGAATAAATAGTGGGCCCTGGTGTCAAAGTGGTTGCAGTCTTAGTCTTACTTTTATCTTGAAATTAAATTAATATTACGCAGACTTTAGTTCAGCCTTTAGTCTTGGCCCTCCACAATATTTTATGTACTGTATCTCATTTGGCCCCTTGGGGAAAATAATTGCCCACCCCTGCTATAGATACTATAGTATCTATCTAGTAAGTATCTATCTTCCAAGAATATTGCATGCATGAATGAATGAATGAATGAATGAATGAATGAATGAATGAATGAATGAATGAATGAATGAATGAACGAGCCCGAGAGCCCCCTCCAGTGCTCTGTGCACGAACAGTGTTCTGTATGGATAAACACCAATGATGGGCAACTTATTGGGAAAATGTACAGTAGTAAGCTACTGGGCGGCAGTGGCTCAGAGGTAGAGTAACTGGATGGTAACCACAAGGTTGCCGGTTCGATCCCGGGCTCCCGCAGAGTTAGTGTCGATGTGTCCTTGAGCAAGACACTTAACCCCTAATTGCTCCTGATGTGCTAGTTTCCACTGCCATCAGTGTATGAATGTGTGTGTGTGAATGGGTGAATGTGATGCCCAATCTATGTAAAGCGCCTTGGCGCTATATAAATGCACCATTTACCATTTAAGCTACAATACTTGTTACTCTCGAAAAAATGTAGCTACACTACAAGCTACATGACAAAAGTAGCTTGCTACATCAACACTACATATATATAAATATATACAGTATCTCAACTTAATGTACAACTTTCTAAACATAATATCATGTTTGTTTTGTCTAGTTTTTCCTTCTTTTTCATCCTCTGGTCTGTAAAGCACGTTGAGCTGCATTTTGTCATGACAGGTGCTATACAAATAAATTCTACCCATTGAAAATGGGTGGAATTCGAAAATGTGGGTGGGGAAAATGTAGTAAGCTACACTTCTTGTTACTCTTGAAAAAATGTAGCTAAGCTACACTACAAGCTATCCCCAGAAAATTGTAGTAAGCTACAATACAAGTTACGGGGAAATGTAGTTAAGCTATGTAATGTAGCTTAGCTACTTGTAACAAGTTACTGCATGCCATCACTGATAAACACATACAGTAACATGAACACAGTTTAATTTCAGGCGAAAGAATTAATCGCACAAAATAATACACTGGCATGTACAAACTACAGAGTCCTTTTAAAATGATGATAAGGAAGGTTAAATCACTCATAACCTATTTAAACACTAAAAACACCATAATCTTTAATGATAGACCCAGTTAAAATACTGGTATGTGGATCTAGCTTGAATGGAAGGTCAATGTTATTATCAATGCTATTTAAAAAAAAATCAGCAATGGTGCTTGTGGTTTGGTGTGAGCCCACAACATTAGGCTCTCCCCAAAAAAAGAAACAAAAATATTGGTGTAATAACAAACAAAGTTTCCCACGCTCCAAACATCTTAACCAGCCCAGGAGGGAATTCCCCATGTGTAGGAAAAGGCAAACAAAATGCCTCAAATCATAGTGCCACCAGGAGGCTGATGCATTCCCAACATTGAAAAAGTTCAATGTTCCTATGTGATAGAGCAGGCGTTTCAACCTTTTTGATACCAGGGCCCACTATTTATTCAGAGCCACGGACCACCATTTGAGGACATTTTAGGCCCCACAGACCCCTAAACTAAAGATTTCTTTTGCTCTTATTTTTCGCAATTCTTGTTCACGATTCCGGGATTTCAGAAACAAAACAGTCAAACATATACATATCCAAATGACCATTAATCTTCTACAATATCTAGTTGTGTAGACTTGGGCTAATTCAGATTATGATTATGTTTTAATGTCTTGAGAATGTAAACATGTGTAAGTGAAACCAAATGCACCCGCAAGGGTCCATTTGGTTCCATTTTTACGCTCTCAAAGAGTTACATCTGGTTAACCAACTTTTTATCTGGTTAACCTAACTTAGCTGGGGACCACCTGGAACCCTCTCAAGGACCACTGGTAGTTCCCGGACCATTGGTTGAAAACCTCTGTGATAGAAGCCTGTTAAAAGAGGGGGAAACCCTCTAGCATGAGTTTACAGCTGTACCACTAAAGCAAACAGTAAGACAAACTGGATTTCCTTGTATAATTGTCTATAATGTCCAAACCCTATAGCGGCAACAATGGATTAGTATTGTGCAGGTACCTGAGACATAATTATTATTATAGTCATAATTGAATGAAGTGATACATAAAGTGCTAGAGAAAACCTCTGTGCTGAGACTTGCCATGCTGTGAGAAATTTAATAATACATGAATTCTAATGAAATACTGCATGTTTCGGGTTTATTCAGAGTTGTGTAATTGAAGCAAGCTGGATTTCCTTGTATAATTGTCTATAATGTCCAGACCATAGCAGCAACAATGGATTAGTATATGTTGCAGGTGTCTGAGACATAATAATGAATATAGTCATAATTGAATGAAGTGTGGTACATAAAGTGCTAGAAAACCTCTGTGCAGATGCTTGCCATGCTGTGAGAAATGTAATAATATATGAATTCCAATGAAATACGGTAAATGTTTAGGAAATGTAAGGCTTATTTACAGTTGTGTAATTGAATACAGTGATGCTGGAGCTACAGTACTTTGCAATAAATGTCGGAATGAGTTAAACTGCAAAAGTGTGCCTTAATATTGCAGGTTTTTTTACTGCAGTATTTTTTTTGCTGTTAGAATTCTTATAAGCTGCTACCACTTAGTCATGTCTCCAGAAAAAAAAAATGATGATGCAGATGCTCCTGAATCATCATGCTTTATTTAATGTTTATTAAGATTAAACTACGTTTGGTTGTTCAGGCTGTGTTCTTATGAGCTGCAACCTTTACACACACAAAAAAAGTTAGGCTTTTATTATTTAATTTATGTTTTACATTTTTCAAACTGAATGGCTGGAAACATATAGAGATGCGCAGTGACGTCACTGCCCCGGTTCCGGAAGTCTTTTCCCAATTCATTTTTCTCATAGACTTTTTGAAAATAATTTATATCAAGACGGTTACGCCGCGGACAAAGCCAACTCGAGTCGTGACGAATCATGATGACACACACAAACTTTTGGGACAATAAAATAATTTCTAAGATGAAAAACGAAACAAAAAGTCTTGTATCATGCCGTTTTCTACTTCTTCCTAATTATATATTATATGACGATATTGTGTTTGTTGTCATGATTTGTCACGACCTGAGTTGGCTTTGTCCGCGGCGTAATCGTCTTGATATAAATTATTTTCGAAAAGTCTATGAGAAAAATGAATGGGGAAAAGACTTCCGGAACCGGGGAGGTGACGTCACTGCGCATCTCTATAGCCTAGAACGCATAGTGCATGCATAAACCCTTCTTAATGATTATACTGTATCTTGTTTCAGTATGTATTTATGATGTATTTTCTCTATTATTAAGGACATGCAGGGGTTTACGCTAAGGTCTCCGAGGCACTTGCCCATCGGGCAAGTGCAAGTCAGGTTCTACTTGCCCTCAGGTCATGGTCATGGCTTGCCCCCCAAAAATATATTGTAAATTTTGCATTTAAGTTGACTTTCTACTTGGATGCTTTAAACCAGGGGTTTTCAACACGTGGTCCCTGAGAGGGTTCCAGGTGGTCCCCGGCTAAGTTGGTTAACCAGATGTAACTCTTGAGAACGTGAAAATGGTTTCATTTTTACACTCTCAAGAGTTAAAATTCATCATCTTAATTAGCCCAGGTCGCAATGACCACCTTCAAGACAAATTTATCCAGCCGCTTCGACCTCTATCCATCGATTGAATAGACACTTATCAACAGAAATGTTACGATCCAATCGTGCCGGTATAGCAGATATTCAGATACCCGCCGGGCAAGTAGATATTTTGTATTCATTGCATCGGTGGATCACGGATACTACTAGTAGGGCGGGGCGAAGCATAGTTTTACTGAAGTTTTGTTTAGGGTTAGTTACCGCATAAAGCACCGTCTAACCCTAACCCTAGCCTAATCCCAAACCCTAAACATAACCCCAGTAAAACTAGGCTATGCCTACACCTAACCCCAACCCTAAACTTAACCTCAGTAAACTTATGCCTAAACCTAACCTAACCCTAACCATAACTTCAGTAAAACTTCCTTCGCCCCGCCCTACTAGTAGTATCCGTGATCCACCGATGCAATGAATACAAAATATCTACTTGCCCGGCGGGTATCTGAATATCTGCTATACCGGCACGATTGGATCGTAACATTTCTGTTGATAAGTGTCTATTCAATCGATGGATAGAGGTCGAAGCGGGTGCAGCATCTTGTGTTGTGTTATAGTGCACTATACTGTAAGTTGCACACTTGCCCGATCGGGCAACCAGGTAGCAGTCTTAACTTGCCCCATCATTTATTTTTACTTGCCACGGGCAAGCGGGCAAGTAGTGTCAAACATTGAGAACCACCTGGGCGAGACTTCACACTCGCCTCACACTGATTACATCTGTAGAATAGACCCTGAGATTGGTTATTAATAGTAGCATATGGCCTTTGTGGATCCGCCCAGATCCTGAACTCTCATTTATCGATTCTGACATTTTCAATCAACGAGAGTTCAGAGTCTAACCATGGGTGCGTCGATTAAAGGGGAATTCTACCCATTTTCAACGTTTTCTTGAGAGGATACAAATGTAAACCAAATGGACCCTAGCGGGTCCATTTGGTTCCATTTGTACCCTCTCAGGAAAAAGGGGTCTGAAAGAAAAATCATTAACATGGTGAAATACATCTTGATTATGTCATCAGATGTATTTCACCATGTTAATGATTTTTTTTTTCAGACCTCCATTTTTAGGAAATACAGAATTGGGGGAACTTTTTATCATGTCCACACAACATCTCTAAGGTATATTAATGACAAATTAAAATGTTGAAAATGGGTGTGGGAGGTCCCCTTTAAGACGGCTCTGCCTCACAGTAAAGAGTAAACTGAACATGGAAAAAGGCAAAATCTATAAGTCCTGAACCCGGGACTTAGAATCTGGAACCCGGGGGTCCCAAATAGTTTTCAATAAATATGTTTTAATCCACTCTATCTCAGACGATTTGGGCTATGGCCTTGCTCTGTGCACGTGCGTAGACACGTGGGGAAAAGGGGGACAATTGTAGGGGGGCCCAAAGTCAGGGGGGCCCACTGAAAGCTTGCATTAATAAGGTTTTATTTGTATTGATTATATTATGAAAAATATTTGATCTCAAAGTGCACCAGATTGAAGCATTTTAAAGGGGAATTCCACCCATTTTCAACATTCTAATATGTCATTAGTATAACCTAGAGGTGCTGGGTGGACATGATAAAAATGTTTCCCCCCATTCTGTGTTTCCTGGAAATGGAGGTCTGAAGAAAAAACACAAAAACATGATGAAACACATCTTGATGGCATCATCAAGATGTATGTCATCATGTTAATGGATTTCTATAGACACTTCTTGAAATGTTGAAAATGGGTGAAATTCCCCTTTGACGCCGCCGGGAAAGGGGGGCCCATGTGGAAAAGCTTTGCAGGCGGCCCAGAATAGCTAGCTACGCCCCTGCTCTGTGACTTTATTAATTGCCCAGAGGAGAGCAGAATCCAAGTTTGAGATCTCCTGTACAGCTCCATCTAAGACATACCAAATCTATTTCTTCTCAGGAGATAACAATGGGACACATAGCTTTGAGATACCACAATTGAACAATATTTAAGCCATTTTGAGAGCTCCTCTATATCCATCTGAGACATACATACCAAGTCCTCCTTTTTTGCCTCAGATCAATCTCATCTATGGCTTAAATATTGCTCAATTGTTGTATCGCAAAGCTTTGTTTCTTATTGTTTGCTCCTGCTAAATAGATATATGTCTCAGACAGAGTTGTCCTCTTAAAGGGGAATTCCACCCTTTTTCTTTTTTTTTCTGGGACTGTACAAATGTGAACCAAAATGGACCCTATCGGGTCCGTTTGGTTCCATTTGTACACTCATTAAAACTCATTAACATGGTGAAACACATCTTGATGATGTGTTGATGATATATTTCACCATGCTAATGAGTTTTTTCAGACCTCCATTTCTAGGAAACACAGAATACCATGTCCACACAACATCTCTAAGGTATATTAATGACATAGTAAAATATTGAAAATGAGTGGAATTCCCCTTTAAGACACTTGCATTTGCGTGCACCTGCGCAACACACACAGACAGGCTATTAAAACAAGTATTTGCATATTGAGAAAGATTGTTTGCAATGCCTAATTGTGTTCATAAAAGTAAATGACTAGACAAAAAAAACATAGGCCTACTTTTGCCCCCCAAAAATATTCTAGATGTGAGAAGTGGGGGGACGCCGTCCTCCCAAGTACCCCCTCCACTAGCCTCGACACCCAGGCTTTCATTTTCGTTCGCCTTGCGCGAAAACGGAAAGCCTGGACTAACGCGCGTTGGAAAGTGGCCTTGAGGGGCGTGTCAACCTTCCAAGGTGGGCGTCGCTCTAAATGATGTGACGTAGAACAGCAGTGGACGGGCGTGGGAGGGGCCGGAGATGACGACACGTTAGTGAGATCAAATCAGAGCGCAGCACTTCCGCCGTGTGGATCCCACGACACCCCCGCCCCCCAAGGCCAAAATCATTGAGGGCTAGACCAGGCTACCCCTCCACTACACCCCTGGTCTCAGATGGAGCTGTACATGAGATCAGGGGCGGATCTAGGCATGGGCATGGGGGGGCAATGCCCCCCTAAATACTCAGTCTGCCCCCCCAAACACGATGCCACGCGAAACAACCCAAGATATTTCAAATTAAAGTGCTTATATTTAAAATGATTTGAAACACTACTACTGCTACTAACTAACTACAGCTGTGTCACCACTAAACCAACAGCATTTCATCACTGAAAACAGAAAAATCTCTGAGTCAGACCTTTAGCTTTATGCATGCTGCGTGTCTGTTGCAACTTCAACAACAACTGATGTTATTATTGATGCTTTACTTGACTAATAAAAGTCTTGTAACTGAAAATGGTATGGGTGCGGCTTCATCGCCCGTGGCGCGAAGCGACACGGGCGATGAAGCCGCCCCCATACCATTTTCTCTTGCCCCTCCAACATGTTCTCTTGCCCCCCCCAAATGGGACATGTTACATCCGCCCCTGCATGAGATCTCAAACTTGGATTCTGCTTTCCTCTGGGGGTGTGTGTTAGGAACATTCAAAACTACCATATACAGTAGCTAACATCTCTTCCCTAGCCTCAGGCTTCGCTGTTACCCTTCCTCTGAACTCAAGATGTCTGTTTCCTGAATCCTGATTAATCTCAGCTGGCCAACAACTAACTGTCTGCTTTACTGGCCTACTGCTTGTGGGTGTCTGGCTGTAATACAGCCTGGCTATTATGGTCAGGTAATCCCTCACTGGGTGCCATCAGGAGGCAGGCGACCCTCCCTCCATCTACTATCCTTCAGTATACTAGTATCGCAATCAATGGCAGCGGTCGGTCATCCTCCACACAGAAACAGGGGCGTTTTGGCCATGAGGCAGACTAGGCAGTTACCGGGGGCGCCATGAGAGGAGGAGGGGGGGGGGGGCACCAGGGCGACCACCAGACATGCTTTAAAATTATCCCAGGCTATTAAGCCTCATATGGATGAATGCATTATACAGTACTGGTCCTCTATAACTATAATTGAACATTTACAGTAAAACACTTCTTTAGTTTAAAAATAGTTCATATTTTTAAACCTTGCGGGGCGCCATTTTACTGTCAGAGGTATGACATCACAGGAGCTTTTCCCTGGACCCCCCCCCCCCCCCCTTTTACCAAATGGACCCGATTTGGTAAGGGGGGAAATCTTGCCTGGGGATCTGAATTGCTTAAAAACGCCACTGGTTTCACTGTTTCAAAGCAGACCAAAACAAAACATGTTTTTAAACCCGCCATGTGAACAGACCCGGATGGATGTAACGTTTCCCAATAGACCTTTCAGTAAGCCCTGCCCTCTTGTCCAACCTAGGACACTTTTCAGCTCAGGGCTCATTCATTCCGATGTAAATACCACAGGCTTTACGCATAAAATATACTGGTTCATTTTTGGAACCAGACCTTCAAAATTTCTTCCAAATCAAGGAAGCCCTATGCAGTGGGAAAATGTGTGTGTGATATTTATTTTTTTGAAAACAATGTTTTATCATATAGGAAAGCTATTGGTGGAGAAGTTTGCCAATCACATGTTATGCTTAGCTGTAATTTATTGGATCATAGCAGTTTGGACCATAGAGTGGACCATAGAGTTCTTAGGCTTACCTAAAGGTTTTTAGTCTTAAAAGTCTATTGAGGGGTGCAGGCAAAAAGGAAGCCAACACCCACACCATTTTCGGTCCCAGGACTTTTAAATTATTAGGCAAGTAAAGCATCAATAATAACATCAGTTGTTGAAGTTGCAACAGGCACGCAGCATGCATGAAGTGGTCTGACTCTGAGAGTTTTTGAATGATGAAATAGTGGTGGTTTAGTGGTGCAGCAGTCATAGTTAGCCTAGTGTTTCAAATAATTTTAAATGTAAGCGCTTTAATTTGAAATCTCTTTGGTTGGAATTTGGGTTGTTTGGCATGCCATCATGTTTGGGGGCGGGGGGCGGGGGGGGGGGGGGGGGGGGGGGCAGTCAGGGTATTTAGGGGGGGCATTGTCCACCCCCATGCCCATGCATAGATCCGGCCATGTACAGTATGTGAAGAGGTATTTTGACAAACTTATCTGATATCTGCATGATTAATAAATTGATTGATAAATTGATTCTTTCTCCTGTTTGGTTGGAATTAGGTATCCCTCTGTTGCTGAACAAATAGGCCAACTTGAATAGCAATCATTACTCATATCCTGCTCATCATAATATCATAATAATAATGCAGAGCTTTGACTTTTTAACTACTTTTAGTTTTAGAAAAACAGAAATATCACATAGCAACATACACATAGTTTGACAAGATCCCATTTAGTCCACAAAAAAAACAATTCTGTGTCAGGGGACAAGGCTATATGTCTTTACAAAGTAATATTGATTTTATATCCAATAGGTGAGGTAATAAGTCAAAATATCAATGACTGCGCACCTCTCAAAAAAAAATGCACAAAAAAGCAAATAAAAATGCATAAGTATAAAAAGTTATTTTTTTCCAGCATCAGTTTCCATTATCCGCATTTGCATAGAGACAGCGAAATCACTTCGCGATGGCGGCCGATGGTGGTTATCGGTCGGCAAACCCGGTGACTGTTTTACTATCGGTCGCTCGTTTTACTGTCAGTTCAAATATTCAAATATGTTTGCATACTGTGTCCTGAGTGGCCACCCCGGTTTTCTGGAGTAGGAAATTGGGGCCCTGCTGGAGAGAAATTGGTGTACAATTGAGCTATTCCAGACCAATCTGCCGCCAGCCGACCGATTGTTTTGCCAACAGCTAATTTGGTCAGGCTTTACTTTAGCCTATACCGACGATAGGTTTGCCGGCCGATAACCATCGGTCACGACCGTTACTATTGGCTATGACTCATTTACTTTCAGCCACAACACTTTTACTGCCGTGGTCGCAAGTTGATTTCGCCCTTTCTGCATTTGCAGCTGAGGCCCGTGCATTTCCTGCTTCCTTAGCGTGATGGAGGCAGCGTGATTTACAAGTTCACCCCCTGGACATGGCAGTATGCTTAGGGCCAAGCAGGTTGGCACTGGGTCCCATTATTTCACAGTCTTTGGTATGCCCTGGCCGGAGATCAAACCCTGACCTCCCAGCCAAGGCATTGACAAACACAATGAGCCATGAGCTAAACATTACAACAAAATGCACTTTAGCATTGTAATTCTACCTCCTATTTAAATCACGTGTAATAACTGCATGTGAATTGCATGTAATAAATTGCATGTAATAACTAATAAATGTCAGAACAGATCAGCATATATGCAGCTCCAGGTGATGATTGGGGCTTCTAAACCAGTGTTCCGGGGACCATCAGTGGTCCTTGAGAGAGTTCCAGTTAAATATGCAAAGTTGGTTAACCAGATGTAACTCTTTGAAAACGTAAAAATGAAACCAAATGGAGCCTTACGGGTCCATTTGGTTTCATTTTTACACTCTCAATTTTATGTATCTCATTTGGCCCCTTGGGAAAAATAGTTGCCCAGCCCTGTTATCCCAGATAGCACTATCAAGAGATTCAAGAGACTCACAGTAGCAAGAATATACAAAGCATCTTTATCGGTGCAGTATTTCCCACAAGTACTCTAATAGGTTGTGTGGGCTATCTGTAGATGGGAGATCAGTTGATAGCGCAATC
This sequence comes from Benthosema pterotum, assembly GCA_039105355.1. Classification (NCBI taxonomy): domain Eukaryota; kingdom Metazoa; phylum Chordata; class Actinopteri; order Myctophiformes; family Myctophidae; genus Benthosema; species Benthosema pterotum. The sequence continues at coordinate 6,742,154 of CM076986.1, forward strand.
ATGAGATAATCATGGCAATTAGATAAACACTGTCACACAGCTTGGTGGTGGTTATTGCGCTCGGCAGTAATTTACTCAAATAAAAGGCATTGCACTTCTTGCACAAGCTGTACTTTAGAAAGCCGCCGATTTTATTTCATCCAGGATGGATTCTCATGCCCCTGCAAAACAGATCGAACTCTTCACCTTTTGACCATATTACTGTATATACCTGATAGACTAACAGATTGAAAAAGTGTCCACATGAACTTTTCTCAGTGGATTCTTTGAAAATACATCATGTTGCTCGTACAGCACGATGTGTTCAATGAAAATATGCCCCCCGAGATTGATGAAGCAAGATAGTGAAACAGCATCTGATGAATATAGTCTCAACATGGCTGGGAATGCAATGAATGTTGAATACTTTAGTACTTACATTTAGTCATTTATTCTATGAATAAACCTTTAGTCCTTTCCTTTAACCCTTTATTCTGTGAATAAACCTTCCGTACTTAAACCTTTAGTCCTCAGGGCCGGATCTATATGGGCATGGGGGGGCAATGCCCCCCTAAATGCCCTGAATGCCCACCAAACATGATATACAAAACAACCCCAATTCCAAAGATGTTTCAAATTAAAGTGCTTACAGTATATTTAAAATGAATAGAAACGTTACATTACTAACTGCAATTTTGGCACCACTAAACCAACAGCATTTCATCATTGAAAACAGAAAACTCTCTGAGTCAGACCTTTAGCTTTATGCATGCTGCGTGTCTGTTGCAACTTCAACAACAACAACTGACTGTTATTATTGATGCTTTACTTGACTAATTGAAAACTCAACTTTATGCCAAAGCATTCTCCTTATAGCCATCTTATTATTCGTTGGTATGCTTCTCTGTACTGGTTGTTTTTTAACCTAATTATTGTATTTTATTGTGACGTGTCTAGAAATGTGCTATATAAATAAAATCATTCATTCAAATCATTCATACTGTAAGTCCTGTAACTGAAAATGGTCTGGGTGCGGCTTCATCGCCCGTGGTCGCCCCCATACCATTTTCACCTGCCCTCCCCCAATTGAGAAATGTTACATCAAGGCCTTACTGCATCTCCAATCTCGTCAGAGGGAAGCTAAAGTTTGCAACTAAATATAAATAAAGAATGACTGCAATCAGTTTTGAGCATGAATTATGCTCCTCTGATTTATTCCTAATCCAACAGGGACATAGACACTCTGGAGGTCAGTTAATAATAGACAACTGCCCAGCAATAACACTGTCTCAATGGACCTCTGCTGTGAAAAGTATTTCACAAGTTTCTGGATTACTTTGCATTTGTTTGTAACATTCTGGGAATCTAAATTTGGCCTTTAGGCCTACATAAAAAGAGGTTGTACCAGCCCTGCGTTGTACTAATGGGGATCTAGTAGAACATATATAAACAAACATAAAATTATAATTTTTCTACAATAATGAGCATAGCTCCATCTCCATCACCGCTACTAGGCTGCAGTGACGTTGATAGGTGGGGAAAAGTTAGACAATTTTAGGGGGGCCCAAAGCCAGGGGGGGCACTAAAAGCTTGCATTAATAAGGTTTTATTTTTATTGATTATTATAAAAGAAATATTTGATCTCAAAGTGCACCAGATTGAAGCATTTTAAAGGGGAATTCCACCCATTTTCAACATTCTAATATGTCATTAGTATACCTTAGAGGTGCTGGGTGGACATGATGAAAACGTTTCCCCCCATTCTGTGTTTCCTAGAAATGGAGGTCTGAAGAAAACCACTAACATGGTGAAACATCTTGATGACATCATCAAGATGTATTTTCACCATGTTGATTGATTTCTTTAGACGTTTCTTTTTGTCTGAGAGCGTACAAATGGAACCAAATGAACCCGTTAGGGTTCATTTGGTTGTATTTGTACGCTCTTAGAAAAAATGTTGAAAATGGGTGAAATTCACCTTTAACACCGCCGGGAAAGTGGGGGCCCAGGTGGAAAAGCTTTGCAGGGGGCCCAGAATTGCTAGCTACGCCCCTGCTAGGCTGCGTACCAATGTACCAAAGGGGATCAAGCCTTTGCTTTTGTTGCATCAACACTTTGGAATGATCTACCCTGCATTAAGTGAGATGTGACATCTTTTGACATTTTTTAAGAAGGGTCAAAAAACGTATTTGCAAACATTTTGGTTTGCTTTAGAATTTTACTTTTGTCATTTTGTTTTCATGTACTAGCCTACTGTTGTTCGATTCTATGCGTTGTTTTGTTTTGCTGCTCTGTTCTTGTTATTATTGATTTATTTGTATGTTTCTGCCTTCTCTTCTATAATGTCATTGTACAGCACCTTGTGACAATTGTCTTGAAATGTGCTTTATAAACAAAATTACCTTACCTTACCTTACCTTATGTAATGTCATGGTGTAGGTGTATGTTTGTATAAATGTGCCTGTGTGCGTGTTTGTTTTGTAGTTCATCGTCATTCATGTTTTGACATAATGTTAGCTCACATCTTGGATGTAAAAATCAATACAACTCAATTTAAGTTTGTTTTTTGTGTGTGTTTACAGGTCTGAATAGACGGATGGCTGGCAGAGACGTCTGGACAGCTAATGCCTCCTGACCATTTGTTGCAGGCCCGTTTCTGACCTGTCATTCCCATCATTCGCTCCTCATTTCCCGCAAGACTATACTCTCTATCAACAAAATACAAAGAGCAGGCAAAGAGCTAGTCTAGACCCTCATCACCTACTGAACAACCAGTGATTACTGAAGCTGTCTATAACGCTCAGCATATTTTAACAAAACAATATCACTTCTCTTATTGCACATTTAATCATATCTTCCACAATAGTGAATTATGGAGTTGAAATCACTTCTATTTTCATACTCTTCATTAGGGCAGATATATCGGCCATATACAGATATTATCGGCCAATAAAGGCTATACAAATGATAAATGAATAACGGAAAATATCGGTATCGGGGAAAAAAATATTGTTAAGAAATATGACTATTTTATTTATTTATTTATTTTGTTTTGAATCAAAATCAGTAAAACACCTTTTATAATTTTTGTTTATATTTGTATAGAGCCACACAATTCGTGAAAAAATATATGGGGGACTTCCTCCCGAGTCGTGGCAGGTCTTGGTGCACGTGCTGTTGGTCTGCTAATAATGAATAATGAATTCTCCCATTATTTATTTTCTGTCCACCACATATATCGGTATTGGTTGATATCGCTATCGGCAATTATGAGTTGGACAATATCGGGATATCAGATATCCGTAAAGAAGTCAACAACGGACATCGCTACTCTTGATCCAACAGCAGACAGCCATGATTGATCAAAATTCAAATTACATATTCGATTAAGAATAATCATAGTTAATTACATCCTTCTACTTTTCTTTTTGGTCGTGCAGTGGGCTATTTTTCTTGTTAGCGTATGCTTGGCCATGCACTGCACAAGAGGGCCGGGGACCACCAGTGGTCCTTGAGAGAGTTCCAGGTGGTCCCCAGGCTAAATGGTAGAAAGTTAGTCAACCAGATGTAACTCTTTGAGAGCGTAAAAATGAAACCAAATGGACCCTTGTGGGTCCATTTGGTTTCGTTTTACGCTCTCAAGGGTTAAAATATTCATCATCTGAATTAGCCCAAGTCTACACAAATAGAAATGTAGAAGATTAATGGACATTTTGATCTGCATGTTGGACTGAATCCAGCCTGGAATTGTGGACAAAAGCAAATAGAAATCTTTAGTTTTGGGTCTGTGGGGCTAAAATGTCGTCAAATGTGGGTCGGTGGCTCAGATTCTGAATAGTGGGCCCTGATATCAAAAAGGTTGAAAACCACTGCTCTAAAGCGTTTACTCAAATAATACGAATATAACATAATAAAAATAACAAATAACATAAAAAGTCTCTCTGAGTTAAGCGAGCATTAGTGATTTTACTGTATGGACCCTGAGACTGCAGTCTACAAATCACCACCAGTTAACTTGCCATCTATCCCTTGTTTTGTTTGTTTTTCACAGAAATGAAATGGCAACTTTAATAATTTACCAAAATATTATAGAAGGTAAATTAGATGAACTGCTGAATTATGCATAAACATCGAAACACACTTTAGTACCTGAAGCAGTGCTTTTTGGGGTTTATGTTATTTCATTATGCTAATGTATCTGAGTTTTTTTTTTTTATAACACCATTGAAGCCTGGGGCAAAATTCTTACATAATAATATTTGCAGTCTGTGGGATTGAAATCGCAAAGTGTCTCAAGTACACTAATGGAACCTTTACGGGTCCATTTGTACCCTCTCGGAGTACTGGTGGTCCTCTGTATATGGATGAAATAAATAAGGTCCGCACACAGGACTGAAGCTCCAAATCAAAGTTGTTTATTATTTCACCATAAGCATGATGACGTTTCGAGCCTCACGGCTCTTCATCAGAAGAGCCGTGAGGCTCGAAATGTCATTATTTCTTCCTAGTTCGTTTTTCGGCCCAGCACCTGGTATTTAGTTTTTTTTGGATGTGCGTGCCCTTTTGTTTGTTTTAGTCCTCTATATATGGATCCCAATGCTACTGAGAACAGCTGCTGAAGAACCTTTGGAAATACAAGGCTTGTGTCTTCCTAGTGTCTATAATAGCGTATTTAAGATTGGTAGAACGTCCAACCTACGACGCCAGTATGGAAAGTTGGTTAACCAGATGTAAAAAAATATTCATCATCTGAATTAGCCCAAGTCTACACAATCAGAGAAGGTTAAAGAATGGTCATTTTTGATCTATGTTATCATGTTTTGTTCGTAAAATCCAGCCTGGTATTGTGGACAAAAACAAAATAAATCTTTAGTTTTGTGGCTAAAATGTCCTCAAATGCTTGTCCGTAGCTCAAATACTGAATAAATAGTGGGCCCTGGTGTCAAAATGGTTGGCCTTGCTCTTACTTTTATCTTGAAATTAAATTAATACAGCCTCGCGGCCGTCCTACCCTCTCCTACGACGGCAGAACGCGGCTTTTGGCGTCGTGTTACAACGTGGACGAGAGCTACGCTGTAGAGGGGCGTCACCATGGAAACCAGAGACGCCAGTGGAAGAGGTGGATCCAGCCGGCGTCGCCTGCTTTCTTAACTATGTTGGGCTTCTGTTGCAACTGCGACGGACCACGCCTACTGCTCTCGTCTTGTCCAAGGCCTAGACACAGAAACTTAAACAGCCTATTGTTGTGTAATGCTGGAAACAGCAGGTCTACACGATCTGCAATGTGTTGTACAATCTGATACCATACCATACCATACCATACCATACCATACCATACCATACCATACCATACCATACCATACCATACCATACCATACCATACCATTGAGGTCCAGTTAAAAGTAGGAGAAGTGATTTCACTTTTGACAGATATCACCCCCCAAAAATTGTTTTCTGTTAAAATGCTCTATTATAAGGTGTGCGGACCATATATGGAGTTTCCCCCTCCCCCACGTTAGCAGAGGAGCTAATAAAAGTTCCCCAGGTGGAGGGTGAATTCTCCTCCAATCAGGAGAGAGCAGCAGGTTCACATAGTGTAGCTACTCTTGGGCGCCCCTAGTGCACCAGGCTGGTACTACACAATGAATTTCAAATCACTTACCCTACCTTTAAATATGGAAAGTTGGTTAACCAGATGTAAAAAATATTCATCATCTGAATTAGCCCAAGTCTGCACAATCAGAGAATGTTAAAGAATGGTCATTTTTGATCTATGTTATCAGGTTTGTTCGTAAAATCCAGCCTGGTATTGTGGACAAAAACAAAATAAATCTTTAGTTTTGGGGTCTGTGTGGCTAAAATGTCCTCAAATGCTTGTCCGTAGCTCAAATACTGAATAAATAGTGGGCCCTGGTGTCAAAATGGTTGGCCTTGCTCTTACTTTTATCTTGAAATTAAATTAATACTACCCAGACTTTAGTTCAGCCTTTAGTCTTGGTCCTCCACAATATTTGATGTATCTCATTTGGCCGCTTGGGAAAAATAATTGCCCACCCCCCTGCCATCATTGTATGTTGATACTTGGAAATAATAGGAGCTTTCTTAAAGCCTTGACTGTAATCGCACCATTGAGCCTATAACGAGTAGGCTAGTCATAGAGGTAATTAAATTTCATGCAGAAATGATCATTATCCTACATCATTTAGGCTTGAGAAATAACCTTGGCCAATGAAGTAAAATATTATAAAATATTAATAGTTAGCATCTGCATGAGCTTCAGGCAAGGCACACGGGGTCATACTATACAATATTTTGTATAGTTATTTTGACGACATTGACAATATACCCATTTGGAATTTGAACTTGAATTTGAAAGTGTTTTTTTAGGTAACCTGATTTCCACTAGTAATTACAGCACTCACAAAAAGAAATGTTATATCTATATGGCAGCCAGATAAGAAAAGTATAGAAACGGAACGGAATACACACAGCGCAGACCTTAAATTAATAGCTGGAAATTCTCCCTTTATTATGTGTATTTTTATCTGAACGTTTGCTCCTTTCAGGGTTCATGGTTGAGCCAGTAGCTTCTTGCCTTAGTTGTCAAACTAGGGCATAAAGTGTGGGGGAGAAGTGTGAGGATATAAAATACATGAGGGACTCGGGGAGGATGGCGAGGAAAGAGGGAAAGGGTTATGGACTTGAACCCAGGCTCGCGCGTCCCTTTGTGTCCACAAAGTAGCCTGAACCTCTGTTATCTCCGTCTTCAAAGAGCTCGTAACAGACGGGCCGTATACTGGCTCTCTTTGACTTGTTGCAGGTGTTTTCAGAGATGGACATACAGCAGGGGCGGATTGGCCATCTGGAGTACAGGGAGTTTTCCCGGTAGCCTGTGCCACCTCGTAGCCTGGACAGTTTTTATTTATTTATTTATTTTATTTTATTTATTTTTTTGAAAAGTCCAAGGCAGGCCAGCTAGGGCGCCAGGCCCAGACCAGGCAAACTAGTGTTTCTACCCTTCAAAAAAATCTTCTACATTCTCTATAGTTGTGTAGACTTAAGTTGGGCTAATTCACATGATGAATATTATAACTCTTGAGGGTGTAAAAATGAAACCAAATGGACCCGCAAGGGTCCATTTGGTTTCATTTTTACGCTCTCAAAGAGTTACATCTGGTTAACCAGCTGCCCCCACCAGGGTGGCCTGGCAAAGGCAAAATTGTCCCGGTGGGAAAATATGTGCCAATCCGCCCCTGACATACAGGGACAGGCGTATAGAGCCCTTCGGGATTCAAGCAGCTAAACATGTTCTGCTCATGTTAGCTAACATATAGCCATATACTGTACGGTTGTTACTGTTGTAGCTATACGGTCAAAGTCAGCTCTACTGTACGCCAATCACAAAGCCTTCTGGTCGTCCTCACGTTGATTTCTTTGTGGTTATGATCAGTGTTGGGCAGTAACTAATTTTAGATTACATATTACTGTAATATTATTACTTTTGCTCCAAAAAGTAAAGTAACGAGATTACTCTGCAAAAATGGGAAATAAGTAACGCATTACTTTGCAAGTAACGCCAAGTTACTTTTTTAAAATGAGGTTGTTGTTGCATGCAAAAATAGAACAGATTTACAAGCTATCGACAGGTACTGTAACAACAGAGATGTGCACTAGATTGTAGATCCAGTCCACACGCAGCATCCTGCGCAGTTATGTACACTACAAATCGCTTACTGCTTTATTTTGTATTTTATTTTTAAATACAAGACCTCAACTGTCTTTGAAAACAAATATGAAAAAGTTTAAAAAGTCAAAGAGACAGATTTTGTTGGCTTTGTTTTCAGGTGAAGTTTGTTGGATTGGAGACTATTATTAATCCAATAATTTGGATTCAGTTCTAAAAAGAGCTTGCTAAACAGATTATATTGTACATCTCTATTTTTTCAAAGGCGGTGTTGAGAACTTGGGAAAGTAATAATGTAATATGTAATATATTACTCTTCGATTCCAGTAATAAGTAAAGTAATGATATTACTTTGTCTAAGGGGTAACAAGTAAAGTAAAGAAGTTACTTTCCTAAGTAATATTGACCAACACTGGTTATGGCACCAATGAACCTTTTATTAATCAAGTCCCATTTACCATTCACGCACCAATGGCGGAGGAAACCATGCAAGGTACTGAGTATATCGGGAGCAATTAGGGTTCAAGTGTCTTGCTCAGGGACAACCTTGTGGTTACCATTCGGTGACTCTACCACTGAGCCCAGCCTATTTCATGTATGAATTGCACATTTCATACCTACTAGGTAAACTGAATCAGCTTCACAAGAATGGAACATTTCATAAACATTGGACCACATCCATTCCCCATTGAAATGTTACATCATATCCCAACATGTTCTCAGAATAACACAAATATGTATGCACACACACACACACACGCACGCACGCACGCACGCACGCACACACACACACACACACACACACACACACACACACACACACACACACACACACACACACACACACACACACACAATGAATGTCATAAACGTAGTCTTAAGACTTGACAGGTTTGCTTTGTTATGAAAGCACCGGTGATCCCCATCAGCTTTGGAGCTTAAAACAATCCCTGTACCTCACACCAACGGATCCCAAAACAGTGCCGCCATGAGACAAGTAAGTCCATGTGTGCCTGCACTGTGCCATGGTGTGGGATCTTGTGACAACCACATTGTTGTGTCATTCTGTCTGCCTGCATCACTGGGTGCCTGGTATGGGAACTGTGCTGACCTCAACCGCAAAGCACTGGGTCTTCCAGAGAGCATTAGAGCTGCGGTTTGCTAACCGTTCCATGGCATGGACACACAAATATGTATTTGGCTGCCTGTGGGCCCCCATCAGAATTTGTTTTCTGCCAGAGAGACCTCCAGGAGAGAAGAATTAAAAAACAAACAAAAAAAAAACACGTTCAATATGTATTTAAAGGAGCATTCAGTGATTTGGGTCTTCAGGGAAACCCTCGGCTCGTCCCGATAACAAGATGTACACATGTACACACTCTACAGTGGAGGGGAAGTGCAACGGGCCAACAGCACATACACCAAGGCCCACACCCACTCGATCCTGATTGGATGAAGGTAGCCTGGCTAAAGCCAGACCGAATCAGCTTCTGCCAAAAAAAAACCCTCTCAGCAGATTGGTCTGGAATAGCTCAATTGTACGTTCATTTCCAACTCCAGAAAATTAGGTTGACCAATGAGGACACAGTATACAAACATATTTGAATAAGGTGTCCTGAACTCCTGATTGGTCACCCCAATTTTCTGGAGTAGGAAGTGGGTGTACAGTTGAGCTATTCCAGACCAATCTGCTGACAGGTATCTTTTTTTCCAACAGCTGATACGGTCTAGCTTTATCAAGGCTAGGATGAAGGTTCCACTCGTCCTTATTGGACAAAAGGCTTTTCTCCCAAAGCCCTAAACTGAAACTAGGGTTTTATGACCCCAGGGGATCACTGGGGACAGGAGGAACTCCTTATATGGCCACCACAACTCTACAGTAGGGAGGTTCACGCACTTTAGTTGGGAATCACTCTTTATACCTTTGCAAATTTAGCAAATATAAGATCAACAGGTTCACAGCTTGAGCTTGTAGATCAGTTAATTTGGAACACACCAAACAAAAAGTAAAGTTGTTGAGATGTTGTCTTGTCCTTAAACCGCTTCCTCACCCAAATACCATGACCCCCAGACAATTTATAAAAGTCACATGCAGCAACACTACTTACTGTCTTGCACGTCGTGTGAGATTTGCACAATCACAATTTCTAAGGAGGAGTTTGTCCCTGAGGGATGTTTGTGATACGTTTAATTTTGAAGCAACGGCTCATATCAAATTTGATAAACACGGCACATTGGGGACCTAAACTGGAGAACATAATCCTATAAACAGGATACACACTAGATGATCTTACATTGTATTACAGCACACTGTGTCCTTTTCCAAGGTGCTTCCTGCGTTGAAGCAGACATTCCGTTGCCTCATTGTACCATGCAATGTTTAGTGAAATTGAATATGCTCATTTACAGTTCACAGTTCACTTGTGTTTATTCATGGGAGAAACTAAACCTTTTTGGGGGTTGTTTATAGGCTATATTTGTTCCCACAATGATATGCACAATACCATATGGTTGGAGAATATTTAGAATATAATATCTTTATTGTTTGTGGCTTGGCCTAGCTGGTTATTGATATACAAGCACTGTATTTCAACAGTTGCATATAAATTTTGATCATGTATTGGGTCAAACTTTTTAAAAAAAAGGACCCGTGGTTTGGTGTATAACAGTGTCCTTGAGAGGGTTCAAGGTGGTCTCCAGATAAGTTGGCTAACCAGATGAAAAGTTGGTTAACCAGATGTAACTCTTGAGAGTGTAAAAATGAAACCAAATGGACAGGAATATTCATCATCTGTATTAGCCCAAGTCATGCACAACTAGAACATTAATGGTCATTTTGATCCGTATATCAAAACTGTCCAATAAATATAGGGGAAGGGGGTGATATTATCAGGTATGATACAAGGCCCAAATTATGAAAACAAAAATAAAAATAAACCTCCTGCAGCAACTGAGGCCGGCTCAAGTACACAACAGATGGATTTAGCCTTCATCAAAAAAGTTTACAGCACCTGCTATCTCCACCTATACACTGCTTTCTAAGGTGTGATTTGGGACACTAAAGATGAATAGCCTATAAAATGAATATCAACATCCTGTGTCAATTTGTACACTTTTATTGCTCAATCAACACTCTCGATGCTCCTGTATAGGCAGTTAAAAATGCTGTTAAAAATGAATCACAAAATAATTCATTATTAGGTGACACACTGCGTACAGTGAGTGAACAACAACAACACTCGATAATTTGAATCATTGCCAGTGACTTCAGAGGGAAAAAATGTTTTAAACCTAATCTTTATTGTTAAGGTGCGCTAACAACCCGCATGCCCAGCTTTTGCTGTGTAAATTGTAAATGGAAACATTGAAGTCAAAAGTGAGGACAGCTATTGAAATGGTGCATTTATAGGCTATAGTGCCTTCATCCAAGGCACCTTACATATAGCTTGTGCATCACATTCTCCCATTCACACACACACATTCATACACTGATGGCAGTGGAAACCGTATATCACATCAGGAGCAATTAGGGGTTCAGTGTCTTGCTCAAGGGCACTTCAACACTAATTCTGGAGAAGACCGGGATCAAACCGGCAAAGTTGTGATTGCCGCCCATTTGGTGACTCTACCCCTGAGCCAATGCTGACAGCCAAGTGACTTATGCCAAAAGTGATTAGCCCAATGACATTTATGATGATTGGTTGAGCATTACTGTCACCATTATCAAAACATTGATTGATTGATTGAATGATTGATTCATTGATTGACAGGGGGGATGTAACATTTCCCAATTGGGGGGGCAGGAGAAAATGGTATGGGTGCGACTTCATGCGATGAAGTCGCACCCATACAAGTAAAGCATCAATAATAACATCAGTTGCAACAGACACGCAGCATGCATAAAGCTAAAGGTCTGGGTTTTCTGTTTTCAATGATGAAATGCTGTTGGTTTAGTGGTGACACAACTGTAGTTAGTTAGTAGTAGGCCTAGTAGTAGTGTTTCAAATCATTTTAAATATAAGCAATTTGAAATAGCTTGGGTTGTTTTGCATGGGGCCGTTATGTTTGGTGGGGCAGTTAGGGGGGCATTGCCCCCCCATACCCATACCCATGCCTAGATCCGCCCGTGATCATAACATTTTATTGATTGATAAATTGATATAAAATGGGTATTGGTATATGAAACACTTCTCATATTCGTATAGGTCAGGGGTTTTCAACAGGTGGTCCGGGGACCACCAGTGGTCCCTGAGAGGGTTCCAGGTGGTCCTCAGCTAAGTTGATTAACCATATGTAACTCTTGAGAACGTAAAAATGAAACCAAATGGACCCTTGCGGGTCCATTTGGTTTCATTTTTACACTCTCGAGAGTTAAAATATTCATCATGTGAATTAGTCCTAAGTCTACACAACTAGAAGATTAATGGTCATGGACAGAAGCAAAGGAAATCTTTAGTTTGGGGGGTCTGTGGGGCTAAAATGCTCTCAAATGGTGGTCCGTGGCTCAAATTCTGACTAAATGCTGGTCCCTGGTGTCAAAAAGGTTGAAAACCACTGGTATAGGTAATAGACATAGCCTCTAGCTACAGTAGTTCACATGTCCAGTAAGGGGCGCCTCATCAGTGTGTCAGCATGTCTGTGGCTGTAAATGTGTCCATATGGGATCGGATTACACTACGCCCCGTGCAGAGCCTCGGACTATAGACAGACTTACGCAAAGTCAGTTCACTCCATGGGGCCAGTCCAATGGCGGCGCCACTGCATTGACTTCTAATGAAAATGGGGACAACGAATAGGGACAAGTCCTGGACAACAACTAGGCAGAAATGCATTCGACCCAGTGCAACAAGCCCAGCTTCAAATTAATTATATGAATCCCCTTTTAGCTGGTTTTGTAGTAATAGTACAACATAAAGTAGTCCTTGAGAGAGTTACAGGTGGTCCTTAGGCTAAATGATGGAAAGTTGGTTAACCAGGTGTAACTCTGGAGAGCATAAACATGAAACCAAATGAGGGATCCTTGTGGGTCCATTTTGATTCATTTTACACCCCACAAGAATAAAAAATATTCATCTCATGAATTAGCCCAGGTCTAAACAACTAGAGAATGTAGAAGATTAATGGTCATTTTGATCTGTATGTTTGACTGTGGGATGAAATGTCATCAAATGGTGGTGGTGGTCCATGGCTCAAATTCTGAATAAATAGGGGGCCCCGCATGGTATCAAAAAGGTTGAAAAACACGTGCTAAAATAGCTTAAATATTTGCAACTCCAGTTTGTCCCTCAGGGCTGTATGCACTCGAGCGCTCAGGTTTCTGACCCCCTCAATGTCGCAACTCTTTCTATCCTAGATGTCTCTGTCTGGAACGAGCCCCAGGCAGCCAGCCACTAGTCAGTCTACTCTGCCGTGCGCCGTCCGCCCGTTACACGCAGCGGTACGGATTGTTACAACGGGATATACCACAACACCAAGTAAAGAAGAAGGAACGCCTACATGTAAGTGTATTCTTTTTCCCTCTGTGGGACAGTATGTTCTTTTCTGGTCGACTAAAAAAGGCAATCGCGCGCGATGTAATCATAATACAGCGCTTTGGGACTGAACTAAACGTGCTGCTCGCGGTGTCCTATAACCAAACATACATGACAACAATGTTTATGTGTGTTGCTAAAGAAGAGGCAGACAGAGACGTCTGTTTCTGGTGGTATTATTGCTTTATGCGTCCCTGTCTCGTATTAAAATGCCTCAACGCAGTAAAATAATGCGTTTTTAAACTCATCAGCTCGCCATGAAACTTTTCTGTTTCTTTGTGGCGGTGTTTTGCGTCGGTAGGTACTAGTAGGTAGCCTGTTGCTTCTCTAGTACTCCTCCATGGATGGGAGGCAGGAGGAGGAGGAGGGATATGATCACCCCTCAGCGTCTTCTCGCAGAAATGTCTCGCGATCCACAACGCGAGGCTCTGAACGGGCGGGACGTTTCTGTCAGAAGAGGCTGAGGGGAGATTCACCATTCTCCTGCCCTGCGGATGGGAAGGGGGAGAAGAGGAGCCTGAGGAGGAGGAGGAGGAGGAGTTGAGAAAAGCGGATTTGTCCCTTCCAGACTTCTTGATAGGATGCATATAATAATAGCCTCAGGCAGGCATGGTGCCTTCATTAAATATCCACACAGGCCCAGTGGTTAAACATGAAACCAAAGGGACCCTTTGGGGGTTCATTTTTACACGATCAAGAGTTAAAATATTCATCATCTGAATTAGCCCCAAGTCTACACAACTAGAGAATGTAGAAGATTAATGGTCATTATGATCTGTATGTTGTTTCCAAAATCCAGCTCGGTATTGTGGACAAAAGCAAAAAATAATCTTTAGTTTGGGGGTCTGGGGGGCTGAAATGTCCTCAAATGGTGGTCAGTGGCTCAAATTCTGAATTAAATAGTGGGCCTGGTATACATCAGGGGTTGACACTAAGGTCTCTGAGGCACTTGCCCATCGGGCAAGTGCAAGTCAGGTCCTACTTGCCCTCAGGTCATGGTCACTTGCCCCCCAAAAATATATTGTAAATTTTGCATTTAAGTTTACTTCCTACTTGGGTGCTTTCATCAATTCATCATCTTAATTAGCCCAGGTCTACACAACTAGAGAATGTAGAAGATTAGGTCATTTTCATGTGTATGTTAATTTGCCTGTTTTGTTTCCCAAATCCAGCCTGGAATTGTGGATATCTAGAAAGCAGGGCAAGACACAGGTCTTGCCCGATCGGGAAACCAGGTAGCAGCCTTCACTTGCCCCACCATTTTTTTTTACTTGCCCCGGGCAAGTGGGCAAGTGTTAGTGTCAAGCCCTGTACATACAGATCAAAATGACCATTAATCTTCTATCTACATTCACTAGTTGCGTAGACTTGAAGCTAATTCAGATGATGAATATTTTAACTCTTGAGAGTGTAAACATGAAACCAAATGGACCCTTGAGGGTCCATTTGGTTTCATGTTTACGCTCTCAAAGAGTTACACCTGGTTAACCAAATTTCCATCATTTAGCCTGGGGAGTGGGGACCACCTGGAACCCCCTCTCTCAGGGACCACTGCCTGTTGGTCCCTGAACCACTGGTTGAAACCCACTGTATTATTGTGTAATAGGAGGAGGGTCTGCTGATAAGAGAGATTCATTGTTTACAGGATGGCTCCCATGGGAACGAACGGGGCTAATCAGTGTTAGACACTTGCTGTCTGTCCCCTTTCTGGGGGTAATAATGGTTCACTGCATGATAATGAACAATGTGTATTTACGACACATCGTTTGTAAGAAGAAGAAGAATGTAGGCCATTGTTTTTTGCTTAGGCCGGTATAATAGTACCCACCCCCTACCCAGCCCCCCCTGAAGTCTGAATTTACATATTTTGCCAGTGATCCCTTCAAAACAGTGGTACCAGCCGTGAATCATTATCATTAGAGGCCAAACTGCAGGTCCACTCACTGTAACATTTTTCACATGTCTTCTTAAAGGGGAACTCCACCCATTTTCAAGAAAAAAAAAATCCTGAGAGGATACAAATGTGAACTAAATTGACCCTAGCGGGTCCATTTGGTTCCATTTGTACCCTCTCAGGAAAAAGGGGTCTGAAAGAAAAATCATTAACATGGTGAAATACATCTTGATGATGTCATCAGATGTATTTCACCATGTTAATGTTTTTTTTTCAGACCTCCATTTTTAGGAAATACAGAATTGGGGGCACCTTTTTATCATGTCCACACAACATCTCTAAGGTATATTAATGACATATTAAAATGTTGAAAATGGGTGGAGTTCCCCTTTAAGTGCCAACTCTAGTCAGAAGACAGTCCTACTGTTTGCGTTGTCATATTACTTTGTTATATTACTTATTAATTATTACCTCAATTTCAAAGTAATGTATTCGCATTGCATATTACTGTCTAAGCAAGTGTAATAAGCATGTACAAAGGATAAACAGTAAACACCAGAACTACTGGACAGCATATTTGCCCTCAATCACCTACTGCAGGGGTATTCAACCTTTCTGACACCAGGGACCACTATTCATTCAGCATTTGAGCCACGGACCACCATTTGATTACATTTTCACCCCAAAGACCAAAAACTAAAGAATTATTTTGGTTTTGTCCACTTCTTAATTCAATAGTGCTAATTCAGATGAATATTTTAACTCTTGAGAGTGTGAAAATGAAACCAAATGGACCCGCAAGGGTCCATTTGGTTTCATTTTTACATTCTCAAGAGTTACATCTGGTTAACCAACTTTCCATCATTTAGCCTGGGGACCACCTGGAACCCTCTCAAGGACCACTGGTGGTCCCCGGACCACCTGTTGAAAACCCCTGACCTACTGGAATGCAAATGCATGCCTTTCAGCCTTGGTATTCTACTCATCTGGCAGGCAGAACAACACATCTTGCCTGACCAAAATATGTCACTCCTGAAAACACTACTGGCGTAGACCTACCTGATCCTACTCAGCTATCAGTGATGGGCAAGTTACTGGGAAAATGTAGTAAGCTACACTACTTGTTACTCTCGAAAAAATGTAGCTGAGCTACACTATCTTTATAAGGCTTTCTATCCATTAAAATGGGTGGAATTTGAAAATGTGTGTGGAAAAATGTAGTAAGCCTCAATCCTTTTACTCAAAACAAGTAGTGTAGCTTCACTACAAGCTATTCCCAGAACAAATGTAGTAAGCTACACTACAAGTTACAGGGAAATGTAGTTAAGCTATGTAGCTTAGCTACTTGTAAGAAGCTACTGCCCATCACTGTCAGCTATGGACAGTTAACACAGGAGTTAAGAACACATGCAACGAGACAGATTGACAGAAAGTAATACAGAAGGTAATGCATGAATGCAGAAAGAAAGGTAATATATTATAGGTTTTTGTTGATTTTTGTTAAGTAATATGTATTTTGGTTATATATTACGTTATGTAGTGTGGTTTACCCAAGTTTAGTCTTAGAAAGACAGAGAAAGTTGCCTATTTTGAACGAAAACTGTATATCTACTACCTGTTGATCTACGTTGGTCACTCATGACCTGTAATGTATGCCAGGCTCATTGGCATGTGAATGTACGTCACAAAGCCACTCTTAAGGTCAATTACTGGTGTCCAGGAATGGCAATTGACATTTGTCAATCCATCAATAAGAGCATTAGTCGAAGTAACCCCAGTCAGATCAGTGGCCGTTTTCACATTAGGTGAATTAAAAAAACAAACAAAAACATCGTGGGTGTTTATTATGTCTCTCAGGGGTTTACACTAAGGTCTCCGAGGCACTTGCCCATCGGGCAAGTGCAAGTCAGGTTCTACTTGCCCTCAGGTCATGGTCACTTGCCCCCCAGGTTCCAAGTGGTCCCCAGTTAAGTTGGTTAACCAGATGTAACTCTTGAGAACGTAAAAATGAAACCAAATGGACCCTTGCGGGTCCATTTGGTTTCATTTTTACACTCTCAAGAGTTAAAATTCATCATCTTAATTCGCCCAGGTCTACACTGTAGAAGATTAATGGTCATTTTGATGTGTTAATTTGCCTGTTTTGTTTCCCAAATCCAGCCTGGAATTGTGGATAGCTAGAAAGCAGGGAAAGACACAGAGGCAGAGTACAATGACTGCCTTCAAGACAAATTTATCTTGTGTTGTGTTATAGTGCACTAAGTTGCACACTTGCCCGATCGGGCAACCAGGTAGCAGTCTTCACTTGCCCCACCATTTTTTTTTACTCGCCCCGGGCAAGTGTTAGTGTCAACCCCTGTCTCTCCCTTGGCCTTGATACTGTACTGCAGGGTTTGTCAATGAGTGGTCCCTGAGAGGACTCCAGGTGGTCCCCAGGCTAAATGATGGGAAGTTGGTTAACCAGATGTAACTCTTTGAGAGCGTAAACATGAAACCAAATGGACCCTTGCGGGTCCATTTGGTTTCATGTTTACACTCTCAAGAGTTTAAATATTCATCCTGTGAATTAGTCCAAGACTCTAGACAACTAGAGAATGTAGAAGACTGTTTTTACCAAATGGGCTCTGGTATGAAAAAGGTTGAAAACCACTGCCGTACTGTATGTTACCAGAAATCCAATAGCTGATTAATTGCATGGTCAAATTAACAAATATATTTACAGCTTTCCAGTAGGGATTACCTTTAATACGGCTGTTTAGCACTAACTGTGATTCTGGGTACATATTCAGACGTCTAACAAAACATTTTTTCTTACTGTCTGGATCCATTAGATTTGACCGATATGTCATTAAGGGCCCTCAAATATGACACACAAAGTGTGCATTCCTTGTTTCAAGGTTCAATCCATGATAGCGTTAGTCTTCTTCACAAGGAATGCCCGACCCGTTGCTGCCTGTTAGTGTTTACATACTAGTGATTTATTTGAACTGAGAAAGTGAAATGAGTCAGTGTTTGTGTTTGTTTGTGAACCTTGGGCGAAAGTGATATTATTTCACGCAAAAGCTAGAGAAAATTGCTGATCTGTAAGTAGAGGCGCTCCATTCAGGTTTTTTTTTTTTGGGGGGGGGGGGGGGGGGGGGGGGGGTACGCACGATCATCCAGTTTGGTTCCCCCAAAAAAACATCTAATTTCTCATTTGGCTCTTTGAGTTAAAGCGTTTGCGAACGACAGCTCTACAGTATCTGCATTTGAAGATCACCACATTGCTCAGGTTGATGACTTCACTATGGTCTGCCACAGCCAGGCATGTTACCCAAGGCACGGAAAAACAACAACAAAAAAAACTAGGGCTGCTGAATGACTAAAAGTGTAGCCAGATTAATCATAGCTTCAACATTAATTTAATCATGATTAATCACCAATTGTCCAGATATATTGATTAGAATATAATGTTCTCCTGTACAATTTTGAATGTTTAAAAATAAAGAGCGTCTGACAAAAAAAATCAATTTATCTTTTAAACATTCACCAAAATAGGTGATCTACAAGCCCCCAATTCTTGTAGATCCCTCAAGCTATACGCTATGGCTCTGGTTACAGGGAGACCCATAGCTGCTACGTAAAACCGTGCTCTACCCATTTCTTTCAATGAGAAATGCTCAGTGGGACGAGTCAGTGCGCACATGAGTTAATTGCATTTTTAATCAGATTAATCAACAAATTAATTTTATCCCAAAACCCGAAAACCACAACAAAGTGGATTAATGAAGTGTCTCAGGAATTGCACTTTGCAGCTGTTAACCCACCAATAAATAAGAGCATTAGTTGGATATACTGTATAAGAGACCTTACTGTAACAACCTTGATGTGTGTGTGTGCGTTCCCTATTGTCTCTCCACGCCGGCAAAAGGTTTGCAATTGCACTGGGATTCCGCAAATAGTCTAAGGTTCGGTTCAGTTCAGCGAAAGACACGATGACATTTTGATGAAGCATCCGGCCAGATAAAGAGTCCACCCATCAGAAAAGGGCGACACATCCAATTCACGTTGACATTTAGAGTAGAGGACATTGGAGAGAAGTCAGTTACCGAGAGAGAGTGAGGGAACGCTAGGTTAGCTTTTGGTTGTTGTGACTGCTGCACACGAGAAGGCATGAAAAACAACAACAGAAAGAGACGCTGAATGGAATTGCTGCTCTATCGACCCGCCGGTTTGCACAGTCTCACGTTTTGCAGCCCTGATTTATTTCAGCCTGCCCTTAGTTATACTTTCCGTGCGTGTCACACGCTAAAATGGCGATCTGTAAGCCGCCGTGAGCTGACTGTTGTAGATCTGCTATTTTATATGAATTTGCAAAACAGTTGTTTGGTGGGGCGTAAAGTTTGGGCAAAATATGCTACTGTATGATGATGCTGCTTTTCTCTCTCAAACAGTGGTTTTGAACCAGTGGTCAGGGGACCACCAATGGTCCTTGAGAGGGTTCCTGGTGGTCCCCAGCTAAATGATGGAAAGTTGGTTAACCAAGTGTAACTCTTTGAGAGTGTAAAAAAAAATCACACATCAAGAGTTAAAATATCCATCATCTGAATTAGATCTAGTCTACACAACTAGAGAATGTAGAAGATTAATGGTCATTTTGATCTGCATGTTTGACTGTTTTGTTTCCCAAATCCAGCCTGGAATTGTGGACAAAGGCAAGATAAATCTTTACTTTTGGGTCTGTGTGTCTAAAATGTCATGAAATGGTGACCTGTGGCTCAAATGCTGAATAAATAGTGGGCCCTGGTATCAAAAAGGTTGAAAACCACTGCTCTCAATGTTGTGACGCTGTCTGTGCTGTATTTTGCAGGCCTTGAAGAAAAGAAAAGAAGTGATTTTTCGTTAATGGGCAACTGTCACACTGACCTGGCATCCAGAAAATGATTGAAACAATGGGTAAGTCATCTATTATTATTCTGACAACATTAAGACATTTTCTGAGATTTAACATTTAACATGCTGTACACAATGACACTCACAACCCAAACGATAAGACAATGTAATAAACATTACACAGACTTGAATGAGTAAGAAGTAAGAGATATAAAACAGATCAGGCGGATCGATGGAAACTGGAAGAGCAATGACATAACGTAATTAAATAATTACATACTGCAGTATGCTGTTTGACAGATGGATAGAGGACAGCTTTTTTTCCTCTTTTCCCCATCCCATTCCCAAGAGAGCTGAAAAAATATCTAGCATAAGGTTTGAGGCTCAAAGGCCTGATTTTACACTGGCAAGCCAAATCCAGCCTGATTCAGATCTGAACCACATTGAGCTTGGGATCTGGTTTGTTTAAATGAGTCACGTGACCTGTTAGACCAGTGGTTTTCAAATAGTGTTCCGGGGATCACCAGTGGTCCTTGAGAGGGTTCCAGCTGGTCCTCAGCTAAATGGTGGATGGTTGGCAACCAAATGGTAGATCTGTACGGTAGATCTTATAGATCTGTAACTCTTGAGATCGTAAAATGAAGGGTCCATTTGCTAAATTATAGTTAAACATCTGAATTACTTAATTTTCAAGAATCTACACAATTAGAAAATGTAGAAGAATTGTTATCTCGACCAACGTTTTGCCAGTTTACCTCTCCTAAGTTGTGGACAAAAACTTGAAAGTCCGTTTGGGTCCGAGAGACTAAACTCAACATCACATGGTAGTCTGTGGCTAAAATGCAGAATATCTGTGTCAGACCAATCAAATGTCTATCTTGAAGCGACACAGATCTGATTCAGGCTAAATTTGGCTGTCCGTATGCAGTAAATCGTGCCAAGGATATCTGTGCAGCGCTTATCTCTCAAAGCATGTGCATGTACTGTATGTGTGTACATAGATACACAGACATGCTGTAGTAGGCCTACAGTCCCGTGGGAGTCAAATATACGCATTATTCATGCTTGCGAGACAGGAGCAACCAAAACAACAGTGCTACAGTTAACCCACACAGGGGTTGACACTAAGGTCTCCGAGGCACTTGCCCATCGGGCAAGTGCAAGTCAGGTTCTACTTGCCCTCAGGTCATGGTCACTTGCCCCCACAATATATCGTAAATTTTGCATTTTACTTGGGTGCTATGTTTTGTTTAAGTCACAATCAGCTACAGTAAATATTCAACTTGTAAATCAGTGTAAATCAGTGTTTCCCAGAGTGGTTCCCACAGTGGTCACGGACTCAGGGGTCCGTGACCCCAGAAAAATGATAGTTTGGAACCAAATGGACCTGGGAGAGAGATAGGAGAGATACCTAGAAAGCAGGAAAAGACGCACAGTCAGAGCGCAATGACCACCTTGAAGACAAATCTATCTCGTGTTGTGTTATAGCGAACTAAGTCACACACTTGCCCAATCGAGCAACCAGGTAGCAGTCTTCACTTGACCAACCATTTTTTTTTACTTGCCCTGGGCAAGCGGGCAAGTGTTAGTGTCAAGCCCTGCCACACTGCACCGGCGGGTGAGGGCGCATCTTAACTGGAAACGTCCTGTCTGCCGAGACCTCCACACGCTATTGGCTTGTTTACAGCCGCCGTTCAAACAGCCGAAGCCCCCCAACCCACTCCTCCCATCTCTCGTATACCTCGTGGCCCCCCCACCCCTCGTATTAGGTGTTAGTCACAGTTGGGGAGCCTCGGAAATTGCCTTGTCCAAATGACGTCGGACCGAGCGGTCCGGGGGCCGATCTTCACTAACAAGCCGCTGTGTGTCTTGTTAGTGAAAAGATGCCGCTTGAGTTGCTCGATTGTTGGTCGGGGCTTATGCTGGGTCCAGCAAGCAAGCTGTACTGGACGGATGTCCCCCCTGCCCCACACCCCCACGCTGCCCCCATTGCTGTCCTGCAGACAGGGGCGGATGTAACCTCTCCCAATTGGGGGGGAGGGGGGTAGGAGAAAATGCTATGGGGGCGACTTCATCTCCCGTGACGCTTCGCGCCACGGGAGATGAAGCCGCACCCATAACATTTTTTCAGTTACAGGACTCATATTAGACAAGTAAAGCATCAATAATAACATCAGTTGTTGTTGAAGTTGCCACAGACACGCAGCATGCATAAAGCTAAAGGTCTGACTCAGAGAGTTTTCTGTTTTCAATGATGAAATGCTGATGATGAAATAAATGGTTTAGTGGTGCCACAACTGTAGTTAGTTAGCAGCAGTAGTAGTGTTTCATATCATTTTAAATGTAAGCAGTTTAATTTGAAATATCTTGGGTTGTTTTGCATGTTTGGTGGGGCAGACTGGGCATTTAGGGGGGCATTGCCCCCCTATGCCCATGCCTAGATCCGCCCCTGCCTGCAGATACCAATTCTAGGCCTCCGTGTGTCCCACCGTTGACCCAGAGAAAAATTGAAACACTGTTATTGTTGTTACTCTGGGAAAGAATAGAGAATATAATTTCTTTATGTGTCTGTTTAGCTTGTTTTTTATTGTGCTTTCACGTAGCAATACAGTACAAGCTGGAGCCACGCTATTCCATTATTGTAACTTCTATTGAATTGCAGTCAACCTTAACTGACCCTCCATGGATTTAAACCTGTGGTTTGCTCTCTCTCTCTCTCTCTCTCTCTCTCTCTCTCTCTCTCTCTCTCTCTCTCTCCTCCGTCTCCTCTGTTTCACCCTCTGTTTCTCATTTACTCTGTTGTAATGTTATTAACCGTTGCATTCCATTTCCGCCTCGTCTAGAGGCACACGTTTTTTATGACGACTGACTGAGAGGAAACCATTCCAAACCAAATAATATCGTCCATTTAAACCTGAAGTCTATATTGCGCTGCACTAGTGTATGACAGGAATTTCTTAAAAACGGGCTGTTTCTCATTCTTGTCTGCGGCACGCACACACACGCGCACGCACACGCTGCTGTCCTGCCGTCCTCCTTTCCACTACCAGAACTTTGGTTCTCTTGTGATCCCGATTATTAATATTTTGAGCAAGATTTTTTTGATTTGATTGAAGTTTCTATTTGAATTAGAATTTATTTACATTCCTTTCCTGACAGAATACTAACTTTACTAACCAGCAATCCAGATCGCTTGTTAGGAATAAGGCTGATGTTTAAATTTTTTAATCAAATGAATCACATCTTCAAAATTAATGTAATCATGATTCGAGCTATGTCCAAAATATGCCTGTTTTCCTACATAGGTTTTGAACATTTAAAAATATCTATTTATTTCTTAAATATTTATCAAAACAGGTGATCTACATGGCTCTCAATGCTTGTCGATCTCTCAAGCTATAATCTATGGCTGGCTGGCTCTGGTTACAGGGAGACACAGCTATATGTCTCTGTAAAACCGTGCTCTACCCTTTTTTTCCAATTAGAAAATGCTCAGTGGGTTGAGTCAGTGTGCACATTAATGTTAATTGTGTTAAAAAAATTTAATCAGATTTTCAACAGCCTTAGTTGTGAATGTGAACTTTTAGATCTTTCACGCATACCGGTTCGGACACGTCATCATAGCTGCAGATACCGATGTCATATTGAAAAAGCTAAAATAATGGCAGAGAGGCCGACACATGGGTCAAGCTCCAGTCCCTCTCTGCCCTCATCCATCCCTCCTCCTTCCCCTCCTCTCCTCCTCCGTGGTCCTGTCTGTCTCTCATCGCCCGGCGGTGGCGGGCGGGGGGCGATGGGCCGGCGCTTTGCTGTCACTGAACTATGTGATGGTTTGCAGACACGCAGCGCGCCTTGCAGGCGGTGGAGCGCCTCCAGGCCAGGCTGAAGGAGAGAGGCGAGGTGCCCACCGAGGAGAAGCTCAGCCTGCTCAAGTCGGTGCTCCAGAGCCCCCTGTTCCACCAGATCCTGGCCCTGCAGAAGTCCGTGCAGCACCTCAAAGAGCAGGTATTAAACTCATGTCTCACCAGGGGCTGACCTGCAGGGATAACATAACACCAAGCTCTCGCACATTTCATTTGACAGGTGGCTGCCGGCGGACAGACCGAAATCACAGGAACACTGTGATGAAGTTGACTATTAGTCAACTTCAAACGGACCCCTGTCAAGCTTTATACCCTATGTCGGTGGTTTTCAACCATTTGGATACCACCAGAGCCCACTGTTTATTCATCATTAGGGACTTTGAAAAAGCAGAAAGCAGTCATCGAGCTGTGTGTAACCATGTTAATAATTTTTTCTTTTAGACCCTTTTTTCTGAGAATGTGCAAATGTGACCAAATCGACCCTAACCGGTCCATTTGGTCACATTTGTACGTTCTTGGAAAAAAAATGAAAAAGGTTGGAATTCCCTTTTAAGATACAGATTGCAGACTTTAATTTTGAATTGAATGACCAGGAATAAGCCTACATACGTCGCGGTCGCAAGTTGATTCCGCTGTCTCTCGCTAAATCTGCAATTTCTGCCATCAAAGTGTAGATATGAACCCTTTCAGTGCCTGTATCCCTGTAATGGTCAGCCTGGTAGTTTCGAGATTAGATTATGTGAAAAAGGCTGATTGCCTAAAAAAATAATAACCCTAATAAACCCTAATTTGGGAAATACAGTTTGCAGTCAGAGACAGCATCGACGTCATATAACTATGGTGATAAATAATAATGGGTTGGGGAATGGTGAGCTAATTAAAAACTGACCCTGATTTGCGAGGGCATCCCAAGTCGGCCGTTAATCGCGATGCTTGCAGGGGAATACCGCGCAAATTAGGGCACATTCCATCAACATTCGTACAGCGTGATCAATTCTCAATTCTCCCTTTTGAACCGAGAGTAAACTGCGAATGGCTTACTCATGATAACAAGCATTAAGCTGCGCATATATATTATACTTATGAACCCGTATACTGCTAAATCCAGGAGGCGAAATCAATTTGCGACCGTGACATATGTCATGATGGTTATCAAATGTGTCGTGACGGTTATTAAATGTGTCACGATAGGTGGACCGTCATAACATATAACGGTTATAGCGGTTGGGGTTAAGGTTAGGTCACACCGCGACGATTATAAAACCGCTGCAACATACGTTGCAAGTTAATTCCGTTGTCTCTCGCTAAATATGCAATTTCTGCCAATCTAATCAAAGTGTAGATATGAACCCTTTCAGTACCTGTATCCCTGTAATCGTCAGTCTGACAGCAGACATGGGACTGGCTGCCTGGCAGGATAAACACTACTCTTATGTCAACAATGGCTAATCAGACAGATGGTTTTGACACAGTCCTGACGAATACCTGTTGTCATAGGATAAGGCGGGGGTCAGCAACCTGCGGCTCAGGAGCCGCATGCGGCTCTAGAACACAGCCCTAGTGGCACCATGGCTGTAGCATTATTACATCCACACATTGGGGTGATCCGCCAACATAGTATAAACATTTCAGTCACTGACAGCACTTGTTGGCCATGCCAAAAAGCCCAGCACGTATCAGAGATCAAGCTTTAATCTGAACCACCCGTTTTCAACAGTTTACTGAGATCTGGAAAAAAAAAACATGGTGAAACACACCTTGATGACATCAAGTTGTGTTTCGGATTTTTCTTTTAGGACCTTTTTTTTTCTGAGAGTGTACAAATGGAACCAAATGGACCCGCCAGGGTCCATTTGGTTCACATTTGTACACTCTCAGAAAAAAAACAACAATGAAAATGAGTGGAATTCCCCGTTAAGGGGTTATTAGGCTTACATTATTTGCGGCTCCAGACAGATTTTGAATTTAGTTTTTGGTCGAAAATGGCTCTTTAGACATCTTGGGTTGCCGACCCCTGGGATAAGGACATTGGCTGGTAATCTTGAACGCTATGGTGTAGCCCGGTCTGGGGTAAGTCTTCTCATTGGCTGCATGGCAGCAAATCAAGTCTGGGGCCTTGTGTGTAGGCCAAAAGCTTGTACCACCAGACCTGGGCCTGGGCTTACCCAATATTTACCCAGAATAATTATTTGATGAACCTGCAATTCAAAAAGTCCAGAAATCACCTGACCCCTCCAATGATAAATGCCACTGTACTCCCCTGCCTTGTTCATCATGAGTTGAAGATCTTGATGGCTGGTTTTTAATTGTTTTAATTGTAATTCCAGGCCCAGGTCTGGTGGTACAGGCTTTTGGCCTACACACACGGCCCCAGACCTGATTTGTTGCCATGCAGCCAATGAGAAGACTTATACCATACCTGGCTACACCATGGCGTTCGAGAATACCAGCCATTATTTCATGCTAGAAAAGTACTTAAAACTGAGACACATCGGGAAGTTATTGTTAATAAATATGATCTTAATAACAGTGTATTTATCTGGACGTTATTGTTAATAAATATCTTTAATAACAGTGTATTATTACAAACAACTTGACTAAATTATATGTATTCACTAAAGGCATATTGTGGAGAATAGATGCCCCCGTAAGGACATTGTGCAAATTGGATTTGGAAGCCGGCGGAAAGCAACAATAAGCAAACATTTAATTGCTTAAACGGATGCTTTGCTCATTTTAAACCCGAAATCCCATTAGTGTGGTAAACAAATAATTGTATTCTTTGCATTTCGAGGCTTGCCTCCTCCGCAGAATGCTGAAATGTCCACGCGATGAGGGAGAAATAACACAACAACAACTTCAAACCAAAGCACTTTATTTGTTTAGCGATGCTACTTTTAAATTAAAAAATAAAACTAGAATTTAGTAGTCCATATTCCGGAGCCATTCCAACCCCATCATCTATAACCCCCGCCCAACCCCTTGAATCACAGCAGTGGTTTTCAACAGGTGGTCCGGGGACCACCAGTGGTCCCTGAGAGGACTCCAGGTGGTCCCCAGGCTAAATGATGGAAAGTCGGTTTCATTTTTACCCTCTCTTTCAGAGCGTAAAAATGAAACCAAATTGACCCGCAGCGGTCCATTTGGTTTCATTTGTACACTTTCAAGAGTTAAAATACTGATCATCTGAATTAGCCCAACTATATACTACTAGAGAATGTAGGAGACTAGAAGTTCGGGGCGCTTCGCGCCCCGAACCTCTAGCGCCACGCGTTGGATCTGTGAGGAACTAAATATCATGAGTTTATTGTTTTTAATCAAATAATAATGCACCCATTATGTTTAAAATATGTTAATATTATATTCAAAGCATTATAAACAAATGTACTCGTAAATAATAATAATAATAATAATAATAATAATAATAATAATAATAATAATAATTGTTATTATTGTTATTACCCTAAAAAATAAAACATTTTATTTTTTATAGCACCCTTCATGAAATGAAATGCACCT
This sequence comes from Benthosema pterotum, assembly GCA_039105355.1. Taxonomy (NCBI): domain Eukaryota; kingdom Metazoa; phylum Chordata; class Actinopteri; order Myctophiformes; family Myctophidae; genus Benthosema; species Benthosema pterotum. Next base: position 6,769,496 of record CM076986.1, read on the forward strand.
CAAAGTGCTTTTTTATAGGGCGTATAATACATTGTTATTGCATGGAGGCATTGTGGCAGAGCGACCACAATTTGGGGTAGTTGTTCTGCCACACTACAACCATTCTCAAGTGCTAAGTGCTGACCACTGCAGGCTACATGCGTGCAAATATAATCAATTGGATATATCATCTGGGCGTCTTTTAGCAACACATTAAGTCAAAGGTAGGAAAGAACTTTGTTGCTGTGTGGTGGAAACGAACGTCAGTGTAGGCTACTAAGCACGGCCGCACCGTTCATTTTCACCGTAGTTCAGACTTGGAGACGGTACGGCGTCAGAGAGTGCTGCAGGCTGCGTGTGTGCGCACGTATTGATGATCAATCAGTGTTTTTAAGCGACTTTCTTCACGCCAATTCACGTCTCTAGGTCTCCTCTGTGTCTCTCGATCGTTTCGTCTGTGTTGTTGAAATAGTTTTATAAAGTGAGGTATGGCTGTGTAAGCACGCGCGTCCGCACGATTAGATGAGCAAAACCAGTGTGTTCAGTGAAGTGATCCGTTAGATCATTGGTTTACAACCCTTTTGATAGTACGAGGGTCCACTATTTATTCAGCCTTTGAGACACGGACCAGCATGTGATGACATTTTAGCCCCACAGACCCCAAACGCATGATGTCTTTCGAACGTGCAGTTTATTGTTAGACACAACACGTGTGGGATCCATGGGTCGAAATGAGTGGAATACGATCGTGTTTGCAGTGGAAATTGTAATACAATACTGTTAATACAGTTAACCAACTTTCGATAATTTAGCTAAGGACCACCTGGAACCCTCAGAAGTGCCACTGGTGGTCCCCGCCCGGCCGACTGGTTGAAAACCACGTGAGTTAGATGTCCCCTCCAGTCAGTGGGCAAAGGTGCTAGTGTTTTGACATGAACGCCATGATGGCATGCCTGTACATGTCTACGGAGTTGTCGCAACTCTGTCTACTGTCTGTAACACTGTGGCCATGCAAGGGCATGCAGAGTCAGAGTTGCGACATCAATGGCATGTAGAGTCACAGTTGCGACATTGGGGGGTCAGAAACTGAGCGCTCGAGCGCTGCTCATGCAGCCTGGACAGACGCGTAGTCGAACATGCAGTTTATTGTTAGACAACACAACACGTGTGTGATATGCATCGGTCGAAAATGAGTGGGTAGTATTGGAATATGGACATTGGACAGCAGCGGCAGAGGCTGGACGATGGTAGCTTTGACTGCTAGCAGGGTGTAACCCATGTCGTTCTGCAAAGCTGGATTTCCGTCCCAGTTGGTAAATACGTCCGCTGTCTTCAATGGTGATGGAAGTTCTTCTGTCGACCGGACCGTTCGCTGCAATGGTGTGGAACGTAGATGTCGTAACAACTTGTATGTCGTAACTGTGTCTATAGCGTAAGGCAGTGGTTGAGGCCGGGGGAGGGGGCGTGTGTACTGGAAAGGTTGCGACATTGAGGAGTGAGAAAGTGAGATCTCGAACGCAAACAATAAAATAAAAATATAACCGATGACATACGAGCAATGGCAGTTTGATGTGGCAACGCTACAGATCAGTATGTGTGTGGTGGCTCTGTTTGTTTTCGAATGTTCTCGCTCATACTCTGTCAAAACGCAACACAAAGTTTAGGGGGTCAAATATGTTTCCCCAAAACTCCTGTGAAAGTATTTTCGAGCTTCGGGGGCCTAGTGGCGAAATGTGTAAGTGCAGTATGGACGCAACAGAGTTGGACGGACGTTCATGACTCTCACGTGCGTCAGCCAGGACCAGCTGTGTCAGTCAGTGTTTCCGTGTGCATGAGAACGCCACTGAGCAACTTGTATTGAAATGCATAGCAAGGCAACTTGTATTGAAATGCATAGCAAGGGGCGGGGCTATGGCCACAGTTCACTCTCTAGCCTCGAGTGCTTTATAGCCGTTTTGGCTATGTAATGTAGATTAATGGTCATTTATTTTCACCTATATTTGCCTGTTTTGTTTCTGAAACCCGGACCTGGAATTGTGGTATACCAAAACAAAATAAACCTTTAGCTTTGTGGTCGGTCTGTGGGGGTGAAAATGCCACGAAATGGCGGTCCTCCTCCGTGGGCTCAAATGCTGAATGCTCAAAGGTTGAAAACCCCTGGTATTATAGGGTTATATAAGTGGATAGGGTTTGGCCAAAGCGGGGAACTTTTCTCCAGGCTGATTTGGCCCCTTGAGAATGCGAGTTAGCGCTTCGGCATAAGAGAAGGGTTTGTCGGGGTCATGTCAGATACGTCGCGGAGGGGCCGGGGTAAGCGCTCTGCGGAGACACGGAGGGGAGAAGTATGTGAGCTATGCAGTGGGAGGTTTGGATGCTGAAGCTTTTCGTATCCCTCCTGGAATTTCCGATTATTAAAGCCCTGCCGGCATTTTTTTTTCTGCTGATGCTTTAGCTCACCTCACATGTATTACATTCCAACTATCACTCGTAGGGATACAGATATTATCAGCCGATAAAAGCTTTAAAAGGAACCCTGGCTAAAGAGACAAATATGGATAATACATTATACTTGCCCTCTATAACTAGAATGCATCGAACAACTACATATTTTCTCCACCTCTATTTCATCCCGTTTGTTTTACAGTCCTTTATTTCACCAGTGAGGTTTGGCATTGTCATAACAAACAGAGCAGTGTATATGCTGTACATCAGGGGTGGCCAACCCGTGGCTCGCGAGCCGCATGCGGCTCTTCAGCTGCTTACATGTGGCCCTTAAGGGGCTTCCACATGAAACCATCAAAAACCTTTTTTTTATACCTGGGCCACCATTTATTCAGAATGTGTGCCATGGACTACCATTTGATGACATTTTAGCTCCACAGACCCCAAAAGATTTTGTTACTTTTGTCAACAATTCTAGGCAGGATTTCAGAGAAAACAAGAATAGAAAAGAGAAATGCCAGCACTCAATGAATGTCCTTTTTGTGTATCTTTATTTACCTCCACGTGCAGTCAACGAACGCGTTTCGACCTAGATGGTCTTCCTCAGCGTTGTGCAATGTGTCTGCTTCGGCAGCTTTCTCTGTTTTTTCAGAGAGAAACAAAACAGTCAAACATACAGATCAAAATGACCATTAATCTTCTACATTCTCTAGTTGTGTAGACTTGGGGCTAATTCACATGATGAATATTTTAACTCTTGAGAGTGTTAACATGAAACCAAATGGACCCGCAAGGGTCCATTTGGTTTCATGTTTACGCTCTCAAAGAGTTACATCTGGTTAACCAACTTTCCATCATTTAGCCTGGGGACCACCTGGAATCCTCTTTGATGTGGCTCTTTGCAGTAACACAATGAAAAACATGGCTCTTAGTCTGTGACCGGTTGGCCACCCCTGCTGTACATCGATGTTTTTACGTTTCAATGCTGGGTAATCATGGAACGTTCTATTAGCTGTACTACACAACAGATCTCCTGTGATGTCATCTGCATACCAGGCCATGTGACTGGCACAGTAAAATGGTGCCCCGCTTGGGATAAAAAAACATGAACTATTTTTACACGAAAGAACTTATTCTATGTGTTTTAAATGTTCAATTCTAGTTATAGAGGGCAAGTATAATGTATTATCCATATTTGTCTCATTAGCCAGGGTTCCTTTTAAAAATCAATATTGGAAAATATCAGTATCTGGGAAAGATATTATGAAAATATGACTATTTTATTTTTTTTGAAAAATCGTCAAAACACCATTTACAGATACGTATAGAGCCACACAATCAAGCAAAAAATATATGGGGAACCTTCCTTCAATTATGATAGTGGTGCAGGCCTTGGTGCGCATGCTGTTGATCTGTTGGGGTGGGTTTCCAAATCACCCAAATCACTGAATGCTCACATTATTATTTATTTTTGTCTACTACAAAAGCCTGCATATATCGGTATCAATTAATATTGGTATCGGAAATTAAGAGTTGTACAATAACGGGATATCAGATATAGGTAAAAAACAAAAAGTAAATATCTGTAATCGCAAGGGCCTCGCACACTCGCGCGTGTCTGTGCGTCTGTGCGTGTGATTTCCGCCCAATCTAATCAACATACATCTTCATCAAATCTTCATCCCGTTTCTCGGAACAGCTCTTGAAATAATAACAAATGTCATAATGTTAAAAACAGATCCAGTATCTGGGTTTCAGCGATGCTCTTCAACAACATCCGACAATAGAATCAATTTAGATTGAGATACCAGGGTTGCTTTTGTCGTCGTGACAAGAGCCAGGCACGCCAGCTCGCACACACACACACACACACACACACACACATGCGCACACAGTCTCCTGGCTGCACTTGTTAGGACTGGTCACTGTGTTGCCATGGCGACCAGGCCCAGGCTCTCCAATGAGAACGAGGCCACAGCGGCCACCCTGTGAAGTGAGGCAGAAACAATTTCTTAAAAATGTGAAAAGACCCAAACTGGAACTTTAATCCTCTTAGCCCAGACGCCGGGGCTGCTAGTAACAAAGCTCATTGTTGTGTAGGGCAAAAAATATTATGCAAAACAACCCCAAAAGTCAAACCCTTCAGTAGTACTGTACTTAAAGTGGAATTCCATCCAAGTTCAACATTCTAATATGTCATTAGTATACCTTAGAGGTGTTGGGTGGACATGGTAAAAAGTTCCCTCATTCTGTGTTCCCAAGAAATGGAGGTCTGAAGAAATCCACTAACATGGTGAAACATCTTGATGGCATCATCAAGATGTATTTTCGCCATGTTAATGGATTTCTTTAGATGCTTCTTTTTTATGAGAGCGTACAAATGGAACCAAAGGAACCCGTTCATTTGGAACAGGGTTCATTTGGTCGCATTTGTCAGAAAAAAATGTTGAAAATGGGTGGAATTCCCCTTTAAAGCGGAATACCACCCAATTTCAACATTTTCTATGTCATTAATGCACCTTAGAGATGTTGTGATAATAAAAATCCCCCCCATTCTGTGTTTTCTAGAAATGGAGGTCTGAAAAAAAACAAAACAAAAACAAAACATTAACATGATGAAACACTACTTGATGATGTCATCATGTTGTGTTTCACCATGTTAATGATTTTTATTTTAGGACCTTTTTTTCTGAGAGTGTACAAATGGATTCACATTTGTACACTCTCTTTTTGACCCGAGAACTGATTCGACAGTTCTGATTCTAAATTCTGACAGTTTTCTGAAAAACAAACAAACAAACAAACAAACAAACAAACTCATATTTCTGTGTTAGTCGGTCCTCAATATTTCTTGTCAAGGACCCACAAAAACATCTGAATATGGCCAACAACCCCCTTCTGAAAGCAGGTCATACCAGGGACGTCCCAAATGAAAAGCATTTGAGCTGAAAAACGAGAATGTTCAAACATTTGCGCCACATTTTCAGGATTTTTCCAAAAAGAAAAAAAAAAAAAAAAAATCAGACCTACAAGCTCAGCCCACCACACGGTGGCGCGCTATCAGCTGGTAGCTCATAGCTGGTAGATCCGCTTCCGTCTCAAAATCTCATCATGCTTTATGTAGCATGTGATGTGTATAATTAGAGGGCTTTCACAATACTGAATCCAAAAAAACAGATATACCCGTCATCACACGTGTGTATAGTCGGCACATTTGAGCACTTATCTATGGCCTCTTTCAGCCCAGTGACTTTTGACTCCTGGTTTCATAATGGGTCTCTATGGACAGGCAAGTAGACTAATGTGTGCTTTTGGTTTAAATACCTTTTCAGTACATTTGTTTTGGTTGTCTCCAACAACACCAATAAACAAAAAAAATAATAATATGTGAAGACAACATTTTGACATTTAATTAACTATGAACTGCCAAAAAATGTCTAGGTCGGTCGGTGGCGCGCTATGAGCTGGTAGATCTGCTATTTTTCATCATTACATGGCTTAAATGATTACTACATGGCTTGAACAATGGACCGCTTCGTTCAACAACAGACCTCTTTGCAGGGACAAATGTAGATTACACAACTGCAGATAAATAAAAGCAGACTTTTATGTGCTGTAGAAATATGTACTCTTTTTGTATTAAGCCATGTAATAACTGATAGTTATTAGGAAACAAATCACCAATTCTTCGGGTGCTGTCCCTTAGATAGCTAAAAACACCAAAAGGGCAATGTATTTGGTTTTTACACCTGTTGTCTACTCCCGTTGTTGTTTGTTGTCTCTGTTCAATACCGCTTCGGCCTCCCGTTTTTTGGCTACGTCTCAACTTGTAAATTATGCTTATAGTCTCAATGTGACTTTCCGGGTTTAGCAAAAGGTTATACGAGTACAAGATTCAAAATGGCAGCTCGAGGTCGACATATTTCACACGGGGAGTGTTTATCGAATTATCCCGTTTAATCAAATTCAGTGGGGGACCGTAAAACGCTACGCCCTTTTGTTAATGGAATCAAAAACACAATCTCACACAGTTGTCTCATTCATGTAATTCATTAGTCACACATGCAAAGTCATTTTGGCAATTAAAAACGCGGAGCGTTTCAAGGCCTCCAGATGGCTCCGATCTTGCCTCTTCCCTCCCAGCAGGACACAGATATTGCATCTTGAGATACTCAAGTGTTTGGAACACCAGCTAAGAGCTCCTCCATTGATCTCCGGCAAGATTACATGGTTATCGGTTTGGTGGATAACAAACTATCTGGCATGTCCCTGTTGCGTTTTTAGCTCATTTTTGGTGGGAACACCTTTTAAGCTAAGCTAAAGCTTTATTAGCATAATTAACATTACTTAACATTATTTAGCATTATTAGCTGACTTAGCATAATCAGCATTATTGACAATACTTAGCATATCAATACTTAGCATTATTAGCACTATTGACAATACTTAGTATATGATATATAGTATTATCATTGCTTAGCATTATTATCATTACATAGCCTCAATGCCACTTTAGTATTGAAAATATCAGACCCCATCATTAGGCTTACTTACTTGGCATTAGCAATACTTAGCATTACCAGCATTACTTACTTAGCATAAATTAGCATTATTAGCATTAGTTGGCATCATTAGCATTATTACCAATACTTATCATTAGCATTACTTAGCATTATTAGCATTAGCATTAACAGTACTTAGCATTTATAGCATTACTTAGCATTACATAGCATCAATGCCATTACTTTAGTTATTGAAAAATTTCAGACCTTCAAGCTCATAGCGTGCCACGGAGTGGCGCGCTATGAGCTTGTAGGTCTGATATTTTTGAAAATGGTGACAACGTGGCACAAATCTTTGGATTATTTTTCAGTAAAAAATGCGTTAGACACCCACACATCTGAGAGTTTTTACACTCTACACTCGCCCCGGAAAAAAACACTGTCTCCACTTTGAGATATCAACAGAGATATCAAAAAGTCTCTCGCTATGCCTCCGAATAGGAAATCTCTCTGACAAGCGCGTCGGCGGAGTGGGCGGCGTACGCTTTGAGGAATCCAGAACACCTGTGTTGCACTGTCTTCGCTTTGCTCAGTAGAGACATCAAATTATTCCTCAAAGTATACGTGTCGAGTCCGCCGGCGCACCTGTCACGCCTCGTTCGGAGTGCGAGAGACATTTGATGATATGAATTTTCATACCCAAAAAATACATTTCCTAAGTCGGTAGTTTTCAAACATTTTGACACCAGGGCCCATTATTTATTCGGCATTTGAACCACAGACCACTATTTGATGATATTTTAGCCCAACAAAACTAACTTTCTTTAGTTTTTGTCCACAAAACCAGGCTGGATTTCAATAAAAAAAATGAGGCAAACTGACCATTAATCGAACTGTCTAGACTTGGGCTAATTCAGATGATGAATATTTTAACTCTTCTCAAGTCTCAGATGTCAGATGTAACTCTCAAAGAGTTACATCTGGTTAACCAACTTTCCATCATTTAGCTAGGGACCACCTGTAAACCCTCTCAAGGACCGCTTGTTGAAAACCACTGTCCTAAGTGAATTGTACTGTATGTCTGTTTGCTAGAATGTGAACTGGGACATGTTGAGTACACCAAGGTTTTATGTTAGGAATGTTTAGTAAGGGTCCCCAGCATGTAGAAACTGGCGGATGCTAACTTGCATATGTTGAGCAATTTTCATAATTGGCATAATACCATCAACCTATAGAAGGCAGAAAATCTCAAAATCTCATCATGCTTTATGTAGCATGTGATGTGTACAATTAGAGGGCTTTCACAATACTGAAAAAAACAAAACAAAAAACAAAAAAAACAGATATACCCGTCATCACAAGTGTGTATAGTCGGCACGTTTGAGCACTTATCTATGGCCACTTTCAGCCCAGTGACTTTTGACCCCTTCATAATGGGGCTCTATGGGCACTAATGTGTGCTTTTGGTTTAAATACCTTTCAGTACATTTGTTTTGGTTGTCTCCAACAACACCAGTTGAGTCATCAGGAGCTGATGTATTCAGCTTTGATCAGTGTGAGAAAAATAATATGTGAAGACAACATTTTGACATTTAATTAAGTATGAACTGCCAAAAAATGTCTAGCTCAAGACTGCTCTATCTCTACAGGCTAAACATAAGAAGATGTTGTTCAATGCAATGACGGAATGTGATGACTTAATCTTTATGTAACCTATTGAAAAAATAGCAGATCTACAAGCTCATAGCGCGCCACTTGGTGGCGCGCTATGAGCTTGTAGATCTGCTATTTTAGAAAAATTGAAAATGTGGCACAAATCTTTGAATATATTATTTCAGAAGCAAACATTTTTAACTCAAATCTTTGCTTCTGGGGGATCCCTAGAACATTTTTTTTAGATGCGGGTCTGCAGCCAAAAAATGTAGATAAATCTGCTGGTCCTTGGTATGGTAATATGTTGAGCATCACTGACACAGGAACGTAGATTTTTTTTCCAGGAAAACTACAATATAATGTCAGAAATCGGAATGTAGCATCAGAAACTAGAATTTAGTCCCAGAAACTAGAATCTAGTGTCAGAATCTAGGATCTTCTGTCAGAAACTAGAATCTAGTGTCAGAATCTAGGATGTTCTGTCAGAAACAAGAATCTAGTGCCAGAAATTAGAATGGAGCATAAGAAACTAGAATCTCATGTCAGAAAACTAGAATCCAGACAAAATGGGTTAATCACAAAAAAATGTGTATATCTCATAATTTCTGTTTCTAGGGAGGCAGCTCATCACAGCTGGCAGGTGACCTGGGCGACTCCGTCACTTTGGTGAAGCCTAATGGCGGCCATCTCCCTACCAGGAAATCTCTGCCGTCCCGCACATCAATGGCAAGCCTTCGGCTGAAGAATTCGATCAGGTTATTCAGTCCATGGCACAGGTATGACACTAAAACAGGGAATGATACCGAGCCGGTTCTACGCTGCTTTGAGTATTCAGTTACAGTGATGAACTTGACATAATAACAATTCATAATCATAGGTATTTAGCAGATGCTTTTACCCAGAGTGACTTGCATTAGGGGCGGCGACTATGTAAAGCACCTTGGATAAAGGCGCTATATAGAGCTGAGCTGTCCCGACCACTGACATATTATACTATAAACACGACTCCGGAAGTTCCCCTCTCATCCACTTGCATTCATTTGCTTACCCAGCGCATGAGGCGATTTCACTCCTCTTTGAGGGGAAAAAACAGAGTGCATTCTGGGATAAAGGGCCAAGAACATGAACGCGAATGCATGCGTAGAGTGCAGGGGGCGGAGCCTATTCTACATTCATGTTTCTGGCCCACTGCTCCTCGAACTGCATTCTCAACTTTGGCCACTATGTCCATTTCACCTCAAGGTTTCCTCAGGATGTCGTATCTATAGTATAATAAGTATTGTATAATAAGTCCCGACCCCTCATGACGTTGCCCTGGCTCCAGAAATGTTTTCCCCATTCATTTTCCTCATAGACCTTTCGAAAATGATATATGACGATGATTTTTGATATATGAAGATAATTTTTGAAAGGTTTTTGAAGAAAATGAATGGGGCAGAGGTGTGCAAAGTTGAGACGTTCCATATTAACACACTTCGTTCCATATTAATCTTGCTGTAAACCTGTGATTGATGCAGGGACGCTACGTGACACACGTGGACCTGGTGAAGCCGGCGTCCGGGGGTCTGGGCTTCAGCGTGGTGGGCTTGAAGAGCGAACACCGCGGTGAGCTGGGAATCTTCATCCAGGAAATCCAGCCCGGAAGTGTGGCTTACTGGTAAGGAAACAGCTAAAAGGTCCATGGGTTCGATTCCCGCTAGGGACGCCGCTGTGGGTGCTGTATGGCGGCGTGTCTCCTCCTCCGCGTCATCAGTGCTCATACATACCTGAGGCGGGGTTGGCGAAAAGGCATTTTTGTGTGGAGTTTGCACGTTCTCCCCGTGTCCCCTAGGGTAGATACCCTCACAAAAACATACAGTAATCGTGGTCTCTAAACTGCCTCCCCCTGGCCAGCCGGGGCGCCTGATGGAGGGGACAGGAACTGTCCTCTCCAACCAGGGAAACTCCCCCCTGTCAGGTGAAAAGAAGGCAGCTTGGACTCCTCATTCATTGAAGGAAGCATGAGGCAAGTCCACTGCCTCCCTAGGTTGGTGGAGGGTGCTGTGTAGAGCCCAGGATCACATTAGGAATTGGCACTGGGTGAAAAAATGGCTTACAAAATTGTGGGATAAAAATGAGAAAAACAGAATATAGAGCTGCATCATTTATCGAAACAACAAGCACCCACCCCAAAAAAGGACAAGACTCTCTACTCATATTGGGAGGAAAAAGTGTGTCACCAGGACACTCTGTTCTTTAGTTACTGGTAGTAGAATATAGCCTATTTTTTATTATATTGTTAAAGAGGTTCCAGCATGAATTTAAAGTCAAATGAATCGTATAAATGTTGCCTTTTAAAGAGGTTCCAGCATGAATTTAAAGTCAAATGAATCGTATAAATGTTGCCTAAACAACCACTCAGATAATTATTTTTCATATTTTCTCAGTGTGCCCTCACTCCCTACTTTCAATCTCAATATAGGTCAGGCTGTTAAAAAAATGTTTTGGATGTAAACATATACTAGGGATGGTGAAAACCAACCAACAATCTTGAAAAATAGCAAATTCATGGAGGGAGCCACTTTAACATTAGATTGGACACAGGGTTGGATTTGTTTAGATCATGTTATTTCTCGGTGTACTCTTCTTCACTCACAGGCTTCACTCACATGCATTCAAATGGCATTATCTCAGATTCGCCCCCCTGAATGTCGCTTACATGGGTAAAAACAACGAGGACTGAACGGCACTTCCGGGACTCGTGACCCACTGTTCTTGCACAGTGGCAGAATGGTCAAAACACAATTATGGTCAATGGTCAAACCACAATTACTGTATGTCATCATACATCCAGTTTCGGAGAGCTGGCGCTTCAAAAACCGAAAGCCATGGCCCAGAGCCAGCTTGCAGATCTGCTATTTTTGAAATAATACTTTACAGGGACAAAAAAATGTTAGATCCAGGAACTAAACTTTAGTTGTAGGGACATCTTGGTTTACGTCTAGCGACAAAAAAAAAGTTCTTGGTACAGAACTTTATTTCCAGAGACAATATTATAGTTACAGGGACTAAATCTTAGTTCTAGAGACAAAAACTTAGTTTCATGGACAAAATATTAGTTCCAGAGACAATATTTTAGTTCCAGGGACAAAATATTAGTTCCAGAGACAATATTTTAGTTCCAGGGACACAAATATTAGTTCCAGGGACAATATTTTAGTTCCAGGGACAAAATATGGTTAGTGATTTATCGTAGAGCTCTGGGGTAAAAAGGAGCGCTTGTTTTATCCGCCGGCTACTACTAGTAGGGCGGGGCGAAGCATAGTTTTACTGAGGTTATGTTTAGGGTTAGTTACCGCATAAAGCACCGTCTAACTCTCACCCTAACCTAACTCTAACCCTAAACATAACCCAGTAAACCTAAGCTATGCCTATACCTAATCCTAACCCTAAACTTAACCTCAGTAAACCTATGCCTAAACCTAACCTAACCCTAACCATAACCTCAGTAAAACTTCCTTCGCCCCGCCCTACTAGTAGTAGCCGGCGGATAAAACAAGCGCTCCTTTTTACCCCAGAGCTCTACGATAAATCACTAACCGACAAATATTAGTTCCAGAGACAATATTTTAGTTCCAGAGACAAAACCTTAGTTCTAGAGACAACATTTTGGTTCCAGGAACAAAATCCAATTTGGGACCTCAATGGAGCGGTGTTTTGTGTCCATTCCACTGAACGCTGTCTTTCTCTCCACAGCGACGGCAAGCTGAAGGAAGCCGACCAGATCCTGGCCATCAACGGCCAGGCCCTGGACCAGACGGTGACCCACCAGCAGGCCATCAGCATCCTGCAGAAGGCCTCTGAGAGGGTGGACCTGACGGTGGCCAGGGGACCCATACCCCAGCTGGCCACACCGGTGGTGTCACGCACCCCCTCCGCTGCCAGCACCCTGTCTGCAAACTCCAGCGCTGTAAGAAAGAACGCCGCACCTTTATCTACTCCCTTGGTTCTAGTTTCTGATGCTTTTCACAATTTTTTCAAAAATAGCAGAACTACAAGCTCATATCGCGCCACTTGGTGGCGTGATATGAGCTTGTAGATCTGCTATTTTTCAACAGCTTAAAAACACCAAAACGCGTTCAGTACACAAAGGGTTAATGCTGAATGGGAGGAACCATTTTTGGGGTGTTTTTGTTATTGAAAAATATCAGATCTACAAGCTCTCAGAGCGCCACCGAGTGGTGCGCTGTGAGCTTGTAGATCTGATATTTATTTTTAAATGATCTGAACATTTTACAAGAACAAAGTTTTTAGTTCCAGATCTATTTTTTAAATACCTGAACATTTTACAGGAATAGTAATAGTTTATTTATATTTTTTATTTTTATAAAAAAATAAAAATAGTATTTATTTTTTATTTAATTTAATTTTATTTTCATCACACAATTTTGTAACCCATTTTTCACCCAGTGCCAATTCCCAATATGATCCTGGGCTCTACACACCCCCTGCCAACCTGGGCAGGCAGCAGACAGGCCTCATGCTTCCTTCAATGCATGAGTCTAAGCCGCCTTCTTTTCACCTGACAGGGGGGAGTTTCCCCTGGTTGGACGTAGCGTGTGGAAGGAACACGTTATTCCAACCAGTTCCAGTCCCCTCCATCAGGCGCCCCGGCTGGCCAGGGGGAGGCAGTTTAGAGTCCAGGATTACTGCATGTTTTTGTGAGGGTATCTCTACCCAAGGGGAGTTTTTAGTTTTAGTTCCACTTTAAGTTCCAGAGACATATATACTGTATAGTTTTTCAGATGGGTCAAATTCATCATTTTGGAGCAAAATAGTTCAGCAGCACTGAGATAGATTTTTTTTTTTCTGAAAGATTGAGATTCAGCCTCGGTCCAAAGTGGCTAAACCCAAGAAACACACGCACACACACACCACGCACACACACACACACACACACACACACACACACACACACACACACACACACACACACACACACACACACACACACACACACACACACACACACTCGCACAAACACTCACACTTAACACAAGCTCGGAAGCAACCATGCATGCACAGCAGTTTTGGTGCCGCTTCTGGGGCCATGCTAATGGTCACACATGCTCGATGTAACATATGCCACATTAAACACACTGAGGCATGCGTTTGTTCACCTATTATGCGCACACCTCCCTTATCCCTTTTGTGCACTGAACGCGTTTTGGTGTTTTAGCTGTTGAAAAATAGCAGATCTACAAGCTCATATCGCGCCACCGAGTGGCGCGATATGAGCTTGTAGCTCTGCTATTTTTGAAAAATTGTGAAAATGTGGTGCAAATCTTTGAATGCATTATTTCGGAAGCAAACATTTTTAACTCAAATCTTTGCTTCTGGGGGATCCCTAGAACAACATGTTTTCTGATGAGGTTCTGCAGCTAAATAATAGATATTTCTGGGGGTCCTTCCTATGAAATATGTTAAGCATCACTGACACAGAAAGAGATTTTTCCAGAAAAACTAGAATCTCGCGCCAGGGACTACAATTTAGTGTCACGAACTAGAATTTAGTGTCATGGACTAGAATCTAGTGTCAGGAACTGGAACCTACTTCAGAAACTACAATCTACAGAAACTAGAATCGACGTGGGGACTAGAATTTAGCATGAGGAACTAGAATCTCTAGCATCGGAAACTAGAATCTGATCAGGACACAATGGGTTATACACACACACACACACACACACACACACACACACAGTCACACACACACACACACACACACACACACACACACACACACACACACACACACACACACACACACACACACACACACACACAACACACACACACACACACATACACACACACATACACACACACACACACAGGTGCCATTCCCCGGGGTGGCATCTCCTTGGTGTTACGCTCCAGTGAGGGGAAATAAGTGCACACGGTTGTTGCATGCATCATGTATACAGCACCCCACCATGCCTCAGGTGATTACCAGCGCAGCAGAGATCCGTCTCTGGACTGCATTTAGATCCTCCACCGATAGCAGATGAATGACTGCTGCGGTTTGGGGTGAAATGTTAACATGTTGGTGTTCAAAAAACCTGCTGATTGCATGCAAGACGCAGCCAAAGCCCACCCCACCGCTCCTCGCTATAAGATATGCTTATTAACCGGATTTGTCCTGACATTAGATTCTAGTAACAATAGATTTTAATTTCTGACACTAGATTCTAGTTTTTTAACACTAGATTCTAATTTCTGACATTAGATTCTAGTTTCTAACACTAGATTCTAATTTCTGACACTGTCTTCTAGTTTCTGACACTAGGTTCTATTTTCTGACATCAATTTCTAGTTTCTGACACCAGATTCTAGTTTCTGACACCAATTTCTAGTTTCTGACAGAAACTAAGATCATTCTAGTTTCTGACACTAGATTCTAGTCTCTAACACTAGATTCTATTTTTTTTTTCATGCAAAGGACCCCCAGAATGTTTACCTGTGGACCGACATCTCAAAACATGTTTCTCGGGGTCAAAGATTTGAGTTAAAATGTTTGCTTCTGAAATAATACAAAATGGGTTAAAAGCTGAGTAGTGAGACCCAAAAGGAGTAAGCCCCTTTATAACTTATGCAAACAAAAAGCGCTTTTTGAAACTTGTTTTACATAAACAGGATAAAAAAAAAATAACGGCACCGTTATCAAGAAGGAATGAGGAAGAGAGATCAAATCGTACGAAAAAAAAAAAGATAAACAAAAGTGAAAGGCATAAAAAAGGCATGAAAGGTGATGAACAATGGACACAAGAGAGGGATTATGGAGATAAAATATACTAACACTATAAAAGTGCCTTGACATTGAGCCTCAGAGGTCTGCAGGCAGGGCCCTGTCTCTCGCCATAATGAGATGAGTTTTAGGAACAAACAAGCGCTGCAAATCTGAGGATCTCAGACTCCTCGGGATGCTTCATACGGGAGCAGCATATTTATACCATTTTGTCCTGACTAGATTCTAGTTTCTGACTCTAGATTATAGTTTCTGACACTACATTCTAGTTTCTGACGCTAGATTCTAGTTTCTGACACTACATTCTAGTTTCTGAGGCTAAATTCTAGTTTCTGGTGTCAGATTCTAGTTCCTGACAGTAGATTCTAGTTTCTGACACCAGATTGTAGTTTCTGACACTAGATTCTAGTTTCTGACACTAGATTATAGTTTCTGACACTACATTCTAGTTTCTGACACTAGATTATAGTTTCTGACACTACATTCTATTTTCTGGCACTTGATTCTAGTTTCTGACACTAGATTATAGTTTCTGACACTACATTCTAGTTTCTGACACTACATTCTAGTTTCTGACAGTAGATTATAGTTTCTGACACTACATTCTAGTTTCTGACACTAGATTCTAGTTTCTGACACTAGATTCTAGTTTCTAACATCAGATTCTAGTTTCTGACACTAGATGTAGTTTTTTGGCACTAGATTCCGGTTTCTGGCAATAGATTCTGCAATAGTATTTCTGCAAAAAAAAAGTCAGAAATGGGCAACACATTTCATGCCAAGGTCCACCAGAATTATCTATATTTGGCTGCAGACCCCCATCTGAAAACGTGTTCTAGGGATCCCCAAAAGCAAAGATTTGAGTTAAAATGTTTGCTTCTGAAATAATGTATTCAGATTCAGATGTGTGCCACATTTTCACGATTTTTCAAATATAGCAGACCTACAAGCTCATGGCGCGCCACTTGGTGGCGCGCGATGAGCTTGTAGATCTGCTATTTTTCAATAGCAAAACTATAATAATATACCTAATGCTTAGAACACCCAAATGCGTACAGTACAGAAAGGGTTATAAGGTAACCGTAGGAGCCTGGCCGTGCAGGGCTTTCAAATTCATCTGCAAAAATTGTGAACCGAATTCTGAAACTCGCAGGCAACCGGTAAAAAAAAGAAACAGAGGCGGGTTTAATGCGGTTGCATTTCTTTAGCTGGTTAACAGTCTAGTCACTAGACTTTCAAGGGCTAAAAAAATGCAGCTTAGTGACTGTCAGCATGACATTTTCAAGGTCAACGAAATGATAAGAAAGGTGCCTTCTCAGTTACAGGATGCATGACTGTGCAATCGTTGTCATTCGCGCCATCAAATTACAATGTTGCATTGTAATTTTCCACTATGACTAATTATTTGTACCAAGAACGAGTCCACCTCCTAGTCATGGACTCAAAGAGACTCAAAAACTACTTTCTTGTGAGTGTGAGCTATCTAACTTGGTGTTAGTGCACCATGTAATACATTTACAATCAGTGTTGGGACATATTACTAATATATTAGTAATATATTACTGATAATGAATGGCAAATATTACTTTCTGAAGTAATATGTCCCAACACTGTTTACAATGTAATGATACATTTTATTCATAAGGCACCTTTTAGGGCAGTCAACATCTCCGTACAGGAACAGATTAAAAACAGTCAATACAAGCACAAAAAAAAACAAAAAAACAAGCAAAAAAGTGAACAGTATGTAGCAGAGACAGACGGTCAGCCATAGGCCTGTCTAAACAAGTGGGTTTTGAGATTTGTAATGATTGTAATGTACATATTTTTTATATCACGGGGCAGGGAGTTCCAGAGGTGAGGGGCAGAGCGGCTGAAACTTTGAGGGTGGGATGCTCACATGTACAAAAAAGCAGAAACAACATTATAATATTTAAATGTATGGCTTTGTCTGTGTGTCTTTCATGTGAACCCACCCAGTGGCAGCACGTGGAGACCATTGAACTGGTCAACGACGGCACCGGTCTGGGCTTCGGCATCGTGGGAGGAAAAACCACCGGGGTGATCGTCAAGACCATCCTCCCCGGAGGCATCGCCGACCAGGTACCAAGACCAAAAGGCTCCAGACCTAGCCCAGGAGTGGACGTGCCTCACAGTTGATGTGATGACGTCACGCTGTTGGCTGTTGCCATGTCCCACCCGCTTCTACCGTTATCAAGCGATAATTCCCAGTAGGCTGCTTATCAGCACCATCTTAGCTTGCGGTTAGTTTTAGGGATAGGTTTAGAGAAGGGTGTAGCAATGTTTTGTAGCAAAACCCTAGCCCCCTCCAACCGTAACCCTAAGCCTAAATCCCGGGCATTTAGGATTAGGGTTACGGTTGGAGGGGGCTAGGGTTTTTGCGTCTCGGACTGCAGAGCATGGCCTTAGGCCTACAACAACAGGGGCCTGTGGGTTGATGTGAAGTCATCACATCAACTGTGAGGCACGTTCACTCCTACTGGCTAGGTCTGCAGCTGGACGTATCTCACCTAGACGGCCGCATATACAGTATATGTCCTGTCAGTTAGCAGGGATTGCAAGGAAAATTACAGAGGAGGAAAATAACACCAGAAAAATTATGCTGAATTCATTGGAAAAAAAAAAAAAATCATAGGAAATGGATTGTTCATTCAGGCCTCACGCCGCTGCATTTGATGACAATAATCTAAAGTTTGCTAAGTGCTTTGCACTCAAGGATAACTTTGGGATGCATATTTCAAAACAGCATTGCTAAAATAGCCTAGGGTGCAACAGAGGAGAAGACATTGTGATTTTGAATACGCCAGAGGCCCCTCCACGGGCAAGACAGGGTCACCGATGCAGACGGCAGTAGGACTATGCATGAGCAGTGTTTTTATATAACCCTGAGAGACATACAGTATGCTTGATTTACACTCATTTGCATGATGTGTCACACACTTAAAGAGTAGGTATCACGGATATTTCCTTTAAAAACTAATGACGCATATCTATCAATGACCCCCTAAAGATGTCCAGAAAAAAAGTCGTTTCAGAAAAAATACAATATATAGGCAGAGTTGAAGAAAGAAGTTGAGCGCCCCCCCTGCTTCCCTGAAAAGGTTGCCTTCGGGGAAAGAGCCGAACGCGCCTTCGGGTGACGTATACAGTGGTACGCTCGGCCAACGCTCAGCTTCCGGCTAAAGTTATCCACAGTAGCATAGCATAGCATAGTAGTAGGATAGCCTATCCAAATACAATACAATTAAATTATATTTGGCAGCGATCAGCTGCTTAGTTGTCATGATCTTCAAGATCACATGTGCGTTGGTGCATACGCACACACGCGTTGCGATCGAGGTGCGACAATAATACTTTTATAGAGACTAACTAATGTTCTTCTAGCTCCCACTCTCTGCTCCGTCCCTCCGCTCCGAAATGGGAGCTGCACTAGAGGAAGCACAGGGTAGTGTAGGACCGCAACCCTGCTTTCTGGTCTCAACTCTGGGTTGTCATGCTTTATTTATAGATTTGTCTTGTTTATAGATTTGTCCATGTTTCTAGAGATGAGCCTCGCACCGTCCCAAGTTGGATGTCTCTCCCTATCAGACCAGTTTTCCCCTCAAAGCGTTTCTTACTATAGAACAGGGGTTTTCAACAGGTGGTCCGGGGACCACCAGTGGTCCTTGAGAAGGTTCCAGGTGGTCCCCAGGCTCAATGATGGAAAGTTGGTTAACTAGATGTAACTCTTGAGAATGTAAAAATGAAACCAATGGACCCTTGCGGGTCCATTTGGTTTCATTTTTACACTCTCGAGTTAAAAATATTCTTCTGAATTAGCAGCACTATATAATTAAGAAGTCTACACTGTTTTGTTTGCAAAATTCAGCCTGGAATTGTGAACGAAACCAAAAAATGTCATCAAATGGTGGTCCGTGGCTCAAATGCTGAATAAATGGTGGTCCCTGGTGTCAAAAAGGTTGAAAACCCCTGCTATAGAACTACAATAACCAGAGTTGTAGTCTTGACTGTCTTGTCGACCCGCGGCCGTTTGTATGGCGAGGGGAAAAGCTGCTTGAAACGTGGAGTGGTTGGTGTCCCGTGTGCTTATGTGTATGAATACGCTTCCTTCCAGTAACAGTCACCCAGCCGCCGTCACGATCTGATTCGTGGGGACCCCGATCAGCCGCGGTCCGCGGCTGACGGTGGCGTCCCTGTGTCGGGTGCGAGCGGTGGGCGAGCCAGCCAAACTAGCCGCACCACCGCTAGCACTTTTAACCAGAGCCTCCAGCTCGATCAGCCTCTCCGTTAGCACAGAGATCGCATTGCATTTGTTACACAGACCCATCGCCCTAAAAGCAGTGGGGTCGTAACTCTGCATGCGGCACTCCATGCACACGATAGGGCTAGAGCGAGAGGGGGGCTCGGGAGAGGATGCAGCCGCCGTTGCCATCACAGCCCGGTACTAGCAGTAGCAGTAGCCGCTAAGCCGGTGCCACTGCTAGGTGGCTAGGCTATCAAGCCAAAAAGCCAAGAAGAAGTTACTACATACATTAGAGTCTATGGGCTCGCGCAAGTACATGAACCACGTAACCAGACTATTTTCTGCCCCCTCAATATCGCAACTCTGTCTATTTCCCCCCCATACCGACACCGAGTAAACTCAAAAGCCTGCCCGAGAGAGGTAATCTCTGCATGGGCAGGCTAGCGAGCGTGGCCCGCTGGAACCAGCTGGAGGTTGGATACCAGACTATTTTCTGCCCCCTCAATATCGCAACTCTGTCTATTTCCCCCCCATACCGACACCGAGTAAACTCAAAAGCCTGCCCGAGAGACGTAATCTCTGCATGGGCAGGCTAGCGATCGTGGCCCGCTGGAACCAGCTGGAGGTTGGATACAGTGACTCAAGAAAGACACGCCCCCCAAGCCTGTGTAGAAATGCGAGGAGTGCACGGCCGTGTTTCCCAGTAGATAATGCAAAATCGGCTGGCGGATTATTTACAAAAAATCTCGAGTGCATAGTATAGCGGTCCCTGGTCATGCTAACCAAAAAAGATTTTTATTTACTTCATTAACATGACGCTAAAATAATGGAATTCCGAGGAGTTTTTTAACATGTGTTCCTATGTGTTCCTAGAGGTGTGACGTCAGCGTGTTCTACTGGTGACGCGCTGTTTTGGGTCGGGCTTTTCGAGCTGGTGGGAGGGGTTTTTCAGAAGAGTGTCCTCCGACTGGAAACAGCATTGAAACGGCTTTATATAGCCATATGTTTGCATTTTCGAATGTTATCACAACTTTGTCATAGTTAAAATGAGAAAAAGTTGATATTAGCATGATACCCTGTCTATAATAGTATGCGCTGTGCTGTGCTCATGTGCTGCGTACTTGTAGATTTGCAAAAGAACGGTATGTTAGGCCAGCATGTAATAAGTGTAAATTAGTACAACTCTGACTCCTTACGTGAGGCAACCTAGACCTTTTTGAAGGCCCCTCCCCAATCACATGGGGATCGGCTATGGTCCAATCACAGCTAAGCATAACATGTGATAGGCAAACCTCTCCATCAATAGTTTTCCTATATAATAAATCATTGCTTTAACCCTTAGTGTCCTGAACGCCATTTTGGTGTTTTATCTGTTGAAAAATAGCAGCACAACAAGCTCATGTTGCGCCAACGAGCTTGTTATTCTGCTATTTTGAAAAATTGTGAAATGTGCAGAAAATCTCTGAATACATTATTTTGGAAGCAAACATTTTATCTCATTTTTTTGCTTCTGGGGGACACAGAGAACAACATGTTTTCAGATGGCGGTCTGCAGCCAAATATGGATAATTCTGGTGGTCCTTGGCTTGAAATATGTTAGCATCACTGACACAGGAGCACAGATTTTTCAGAAAAACTAGAATCTACTAGTGTCAGAAACTATAGAATCTAGTGTCAAAAACTCGATTCTAGCGCCAGAAAGTAGATTCTAGTGTCAAAAAGGAGATCCTAGCATCAGAAACTATCATTTAGTGTCAATAACTAGAATCTAGTGTCGGAAACTACTATAGAATCTAGCGTCAAAAGCTAGAATGTTGCTGCAGCTATAATCTGGTGTCAGGAACTACTGTATAATCTGGTGTCAGAAACTCGAATCGAGGGTCAGGACACAATGGGTTAAAAAAGTAAATGTCGCGCACATATTTTTCTGCTGCATACAGCAGGCCTTGTTGATGGATTTGGAAGAGATTTTGAATTGATTGGCTACTACTAAACAAGAAATGACAATTAAATTAAATCATTTAATTGGCAGCTTCTGTATTATTTTTGCAGAATTGCTCTATGAAATGTAAATACATGTAAAAACAAAAAAAAAAAAAAAACGAAAAAGGGACGCGGCCATACCTAATACTAAATAGTAATGAAATGAAATGTAGCTCTGACCACAGCCAAAGCAACCAGATTGCCAATCAGATCGCCGGTAGAAAGCTCATCCCATGGCTCAGAGGGTCGACTTGTGCCATAATGGGTAATTCCATAGAGTAACATAGAGACCACATCTGGAGGAAACAGTTAAGCAAAAAAGACATAGTGGCCAAAGTTGAGAATGCAGTTTAGAGCAAACTATGGGCCGCGAGAACGCGCATTAGGCTCCGCCCCTCCAGGAAGCTTTCCAGCTGAGCTCTGACTGTCGTCCGCTCTGAAGTGGAGCAGCGTAGCGCTCAGCACACACCGGCCAACGGTGGACTTTGGCTTAGTTATCAACAATATGTATATATAAAATATATCTAACTCATCGAATCTGCTAGTTACATCAATGTTATTCTCATAAAATAGTTGATTGGTGCCCAAGTATTCATATTATGAAGATAGCTTTTGTCATTTTGACTGCCTGGGACTTCTCATTCACTTACAATGGGCTTCGGAAGAACCAGCGACGCGCGTTCATGATTCCCTCGCACGCACACGCACACACGCACGATCGCGTTCATGAGAGTTCATGTGAAGCGCGTTCTAGCGGCCCACCGCAATGCATCAACGCTGCTGCTCCAACCCGGAAGTTTGCTTCATGCGCTAGGTGAGCAAGTTAATGCAAGTGGATGGAAGGGAAAATCAGAATACGTCTCTGTTACTCTATGGGTAATTCTCATGCAAACTTTTGGGCAACCTCTTAGACACCGGGACCATTTCATCCAGCCGATTTTTCCAGCCTATTTACTCGGCAGCCTGCAGCAGCCAAAAAAAAGGCTATAAGCTGGTCTGTTTTATCCGGCCTTACTAACTTTCAACGCAATTTTGTTCCGCTCCAGGACGGCCGCCTGCACAGCGGCGACCACATCCTGAGGATCGGGGACACGGACCTGTACGGCATGGGCAGCGACCAGGTGGCCCAGGTCCTCCGACAGTGTGGCAACAGGGTGCGTCTGGTGGTCACCAGGGGTCCCCCCACCGCCGCTGCCGACGAGGGGATCACGGCCACCGTCGTCTCGCCCTCCTCCTCGGTGCTACCCACGGTCAGCGAGCAACAGGTGGGCACAGTCACGGAAGGTCTTGTTGTAAGCACAATTACAATTTAGCCATTTAGCAGACGCTTTACTGCTTAGCAGACGGTTTACATTAAGTAAAACAATTGCAATACATCATATGCGTACAGATTAGTTGAAATGACTGAATTTGCAATACACATAGACATTCTGGAGCAGCGTGCCTGAAAAAAATAGAGCCAGAATTATCATTTGTTTAAATTCATGTTCAGATTTATTTTTAGATGACCAAGAGATGATGGATGTTAATGGTTGAGAACCTTCTGAAAGCTTCATGGACTAAGATAGACAGCTTTAAAATATAAAAAAAACAGTCAAAATGACCTCTCAGGCATGCTAGTGTTAAAAAGGCAGGAAGGCCAAAGTAGTAAATAAAATGGTGAAGGGATGTTTGGCAGAAGAAGAAGTAGTGAAGAAGTTTAGCAGGGCAAGAAAATAACAAAGGCAAAAACATGGCAGGTGTTAAACAGAGGAGATTAGGGTGGAAAGGGACAGCTATAAAGAGATCATTTATAGAGGTTTGTTTAAGGTATAAGTGCAAAAGGCTGATTTCTCTCTCTGTACTGGAGCGAAGGTCCAGTTAGGTTATCTGCTATCTCTGTTGAGTCAGACCGCGAGTCGCACATGAGCAGTTATGAGCTTTTACTTTTAAATGGCGTGACAACACTTTCTCTTTCTGTGTTCATTTCTTATAGTCGGTGACATTGCCCTTTTCTTTCTGCTTCATTTTAAAGTGGCACTTCTATTCTTTTTCCAGTTATTTCTTTCCCTTATAACTCAAGAGACGAACGTCGCGCAAGTTATACTTATGTCTGAATTGCGTCGGACATGGAGTTCTGTCTTCCATTTCCTGGCGTTGTGCTGTCAGCTGTAGAATAAAAGCAAGGCAGCGGGTGGTTTGGGGGGAATGGTGGGTTACGTCGCCTGCCTTTAGTCAGCCTTTGGAGAGAGACGCGCTGACAGCACTTAAATGCTGGCAAACAATAATTTTGTGGCCTTTTGTCAAATCCGTGCAGCATTTCCATACGAATACGTTTCAGCGACTCTCTCTGCATTATAATATTATACCCTGTCATCCCCCATGTGCACGTCAAGCTGCATTTTTGTCCACATCTGACGCGGTCAGCGTGCAAATTAATCATAGTGTTTGAAGATAATAGAATGTATTGGGAGCGTACTGTTGAGCGCTGGGTGGCCATTTGTAGGATTTAGGGAACTCAAGCTGCAGGCCTATCTTTGTGGCACCGGCGTCTTAGTCACACATTCCTGCTGCTTGGCAGTGCCTGACGGTGGTGGCATGATGTTGGCTCAACTCTCCTCCTGTACAGGGGGATGGTGGGAGCCTGTAGAAATGCCATGCCATGATTATCGTGGCCCAAATCATTGTGATTAAGTACTGTATATTGTTGCGACAATCAAAACAGCATTATGTTTTACTTGAGCTGGTAGGTCTGCTATATTTGAAAGAAATGTGAACATGGCAGCTACATCGTGTTCAGATGATTTGACATGAAATATTAAGGACCACTGACCACTGAGAAATAATGAGGTTTCTCAGAAAATTGTCAGGATTTAATTGTAGAACCGCTTCAATACCAAAAACGAGATTATGTTTTTTATCTTTTTTTTCATAAAATGGGCTAGACAGTTTTGAATATGAAGCGCTTGTCATCGACAACATCACCACACGAAAGGTCCGTCGCTCTCGAGCGACAAAAAGGTTGTGGGAAAATGAGTTCAGTGGAAGTCTATGGTGGCTTTCACTGTGGTGGTCAGTTTTGGTAGTTCTTCCGATCGCGGCGGTTGATATGTTGCGTGTTCAATCTCGTAACATTCCAACTTAGTGGCTTTGGTTAGAGTACCCGCCCTGAGATTGGGAGGTTGGGGTTCGATTCCTGGCCCAGTTCCACACCCAATCCCTCCCTGCTTGGCACTCAGCATCTAGGGTTGGATTGGGGGTAAGTCCCTGCGTCATACTAGCGTCATGTCCAGGGGGTGTACTTGTACGTCAAGCTGCCTCACACTACAGAAACAGGACATAGGTTCCTGGCCCAACAAGGCTTACTATCTCACATCAAAGGTGTTCCAAAAGTAGTCAAACAGTCCGAGTAGCCTGGATAGTTGGGAATATAGTGACTATAGGCACTGAAACTGAATCCTGGCATCCATACTGTGGGAGTACTGTATGTACCATTAGCCAAAAATTTAGATTTAGTGCGGTCTCAAAAGTACACAGCCAACACGGGTCAAGTGTGTGATGAAGGACTTTTTTTCCTTTTCTTTTTTCGCATGCCACTGACTTACTCTCATCCCATCCCTGGTTGCGGCAGGCTTATCTTTTTGGCAGCATTATTCTCACATGTCACCTGGTGTTCCTGTGGTGTTGGCAGTGGCCTGGATGGTGTTGGCTCACCTCTCTCTCCTGTGTCACTGTGTCTACAGAGCTACGAGGAGGAGGAGGAGGAAGGAGACGCCGAGGCCTTTGAAGTGAAGCTCACCAAGAACGCCCAGGGCCTGGGCATCACCATCGCAGGCTACGTGGGAGACAAGAACTCAGGTGAGAGAGGCGCGAGATTTTAGTCTGTAATCCAGCAATTTGGCAGACGGTGTACGCACCTGCCATGTGTTAAAGGAGCATTCAGTGATTTTGCGATTTGGAAAAAAAAATAAAATCTGGTACGTCCTGGTAACAGCACATGCACCAATCCTGAATGGAGGAAGGCCTGATCATCCCATTGGTTCACTGGGGACAGGGAGGAACTCCTTATATGGTCACCACACTTTACATTAAACAAAAAAAAGTAGAAAAAAATATACATATATCCTATTGGTCTGAATTAGAGTTCTCAACGGGCCTGAAAATTGAGACCAGGCCCTAACTGATCAGGCCCAAAGCCCAGCCCGGCCAATTGGCATAGTTTTTAGGCCCGACCCGTCCCTACAATGTCGGGTCGGGTCGGGCCTGGTCGGGTTTGGGTAGAATTTGAGCAATCTACACTGAGTAAAAGTGAAAATACCAATCAGCACCATCTTCATAAGAGGTAAATACACAGACAGAACAGAATTATTATTTTTATCATAATAAAATAATTCAATATATATTGCTTTTTTCATGGAGCCCTAAGCCCGACCCGGCCCTACTGATCTGCATACATTTTAGGCCCGAGCCCGACCCTAAAATGTCGGGTCGGGCCTGGTTGGGTTTGGGCAGAGTTTGAGAACTCTACCTGAATATTATTATGTTATACAGTACTTTTACAGAAATATGCTAAAATAATTGAGTCATCTTATATTTGGAGGCCAAACTACTTGACATTCAGTATTTTTTTCACAAATGAGTTTTGAAAAATGGCGGTCGTTTTATAACGCGAGTCATATTCGAGTATAACGCGAGTCATACGCGAGTTATATTCAGGACATACAGTAATATTTGAATTAAGTGAAATCAGTGATTATACCTTTAATTCACTGGCGTATTTTTATTTACATAATTCATCAAGAGTTATTCGGTATAACCTATATTTCTGGGTAAAAACAATCAATTCAACTAGAGTATTCCTGAAATCAATTAAATAAATTGATGTCACAAGCCTCTGCATAAGAAATTGCGTCTTAGCATTATCCCCTTTCAGTAGCGGCATATCCAAACTGCGATTCATGTATTGCCAAAGTGTAATTATTTAACGAAGGCCTAAAAAAACACTATAGTGACATTTCTCTTTCTCTCTTTCTTCCATGGATATATATTAGCGATATCTCCTTTTTAATAGACACCTTTATATTTTCCACAGAGCCCTCCGGCATCTTCGTTAAGAGCATAACTAAAGACAGTGCTGTGGAGCAGGACGGCCGAATCCACGTGGGAGACAGATCATAGCTGTAAGTACTTCTCTTCGCTCCGTTTAAACCTTACTGTACTGCACACTGGTGTTCTAAGCAGTAGCAGATCTAAAGCTATGAGCTGTAGGTCTGCTTTGAATTGGCGCTTGTATAATTCAGAAGCAACATTTTTAACTCGAGTCTTTGCTTCTTGAATCCTAGAACATGTTTTCAGATGATCCACAGCCAAATAAGATAATTCTGGTGGCTTGGCATGAAATATTATGTTGAGCATCACTGACACAGGAACAGATTCTGTAGAACTAACGTCGGAAATTAGAATCTAGCATCAGAACTAGATCTAGCGGAATCAGAAACTAGAATTTAGCTCAGAAACTAGAGCTAGTGTCAGAACTAGAATCTAGTGTGAGAAACTAGAATCTACAGTAGTGTCAGAAACTAGAATTCCACAGCAAAATGGATTAATTAGGAACATCTCTTCATTTACGCATGAGGTAAATTGCTCAATCGTCCTTCATCCCATTATATTAGAGATTAAACGCATTAACACTTACCCCGCAGATCACGATGTTGCACGAGATGATCGCTGTGGAACACTTTAGTTGCCGTTCGCGAGTTGCCGAGTATTGTTTCATACGATTCATTTGCCGTGAATGCATATTTTGGTGTTAATCCGGATTCGTCGAGAACATTGTGACGAGGCTGAGATGTTATGATGACATTAACAGGACATCAATCATGCCCCCCTTTGCTAGGGTTTCTGGGAAACCGAGGCCAAATGAGCGAACAAGTGCCTACAACTTTCTTAAAGGGGAATGCCCTTTGTGTGAGCCACAGATCAACACTGCGGAATTTCTGTTGGCTCACAAACAAATGACTGATGTGTTTTCGAGCGATTTTTCATGTATCGAAAGCGCAATCACCTCAGCTTTTTGCCCCAAAGGTAATGACACAACCCTAGCAGTCTGGGTAGGTTTATATACGATCAGATTTAAAGCAGCAGAACTGTTAATTCAGACAACGCGGGGGATTATATAAGAGTCGGATCGTTATGCACTTCTGCACTTGGGGGGATAAAGTCCTTAAAACTTCGCAACGGCAACACAACCGGCGAGGAAGTTAAACTCTTGTGTGTGTGTGTGTAGTTGTAGCCCGAGTTAACTTGACTTGACTTCTGTCGAGTTTTGACTTAAAAACGCAACCAAATATTTTCTGCTGCGCTTTCAAAAATTTTTTCTTGCAAAGTCTTAATTTGACCTAGGGGGATTACCAACGTCTGTGTTCAACAAATCATCACGCAGTGAAATTACATTGGTAATGCGCTGCAGGAGTGAGCTTTAAAAAAAAAAAAAAAAGAAGAAGCACTTAATGGACTGTTAACGAAGTCTGAATTATTCAAATGCGTGCGAGGCTTATTGCTCTCCAGAATTATTTAATCCATTCTGTACTGAACGCATTTGGGTGTTTCAAGCATTAACTAGCTTTAACTATTGAAAAATAGCAGATCTACAAGCTCATATCGCGCCACCGAGTGGCGCGATACGAGCTTGTAGGTCTGCTATTTTTGGAAAATCCTGAAAACATGGTGCAAATCTTTGAATATTATTTTCTGTCGGAGCAAAACGTTATTAACTCCAATCTTTGTTTCTGGGAGTAGGGGGTCCCTCCATAGGATATTTTCAGTCCGGGGTCCTCCGCAGCCTGCCAAAGTGCCAAACACAGACAATTCTAGGGGTCCTTGGCATGAAATATTTTGAGCGTCACTGACACAGAAATATCACTTTTTCAGAAAAACTAGAATCTAGTGCTAGAAACTACAATCTAGGGCCAGAAACTAGATTCTAGTGTCAGAAAGTAGAATCTAATGCCATGACAAATGGGTTAAATAAACAAGTGGCTGCCAAAGGAGATCGGAGCGGGGATACGCACGCACACACGCTGCACCCTTCCTCTCTGTGCTGTTGTTAGCATTCCTCTCAATGTTAATTACCAATTGAGATCAAACCAATTTCACTTATGCTAATCATGTGTATTTGTTGACTGCCAATTCAGTACTCTTAGTCTTATCCCCTATGCCATTGGTTCACTAACTTTTCTGTGTCAATGATCCCTCCCAAATGAATATTCCTTATCTGAAAAGATTTTTTGGACCATAATAATAATAATAGTTTATTCAAGGAACCATTGTCTGGGGGTAGGGAGGTCTCCTGCCCCACTTTTAACTCCTCTGTAGCCAGGGGGGCGGTATAGAGGCAGCTTGGGTTCCAGCCTGCGTTCCGTACCTGAAATGTCACTTCGCAAATCACTCTGGCCAGAGCACTGCTTTACGTCACCTGTTACGTAGCCACGTTGTTTCCGATTGGATGGTGTTCAAATGAACGTGAACTAGTGTTTTCGACTCAAAACAATCCACAGACCAATCAGAATCCTCTGCTGCATTTCAACCTTCATATGCCCCGCCTACCTGTGGGGATAGGCTCCTGTTTTTTTACCCAAAATGTGCCGTTATACAGTAACGGCACACGTACTGTCACAAAAGTACTTGTCATCACACATCCGAAACCGGATGTATGATGACCCTATGTGCAATAACATCCAGGTCACAATTCCCCGAAGTGCCATTTTTGTTTTTACTCATGTAAGCGACATTCAGGGGGGCGAATCTGAGATAAGGCCATTTGAATGCATTGGATAGCATGGTTGCGGGTGCAGCATTTTTTTTTCAAAATGGCCACACCCATTCTGTCCCAAATTGAAAGGCAACAACACGATGATCATCAGATGATATGTTTGAATCAAAAGATGGATGCAAAGAATGCAATCAATTAAATGTTGTGTTCTGCCTGCCTGTCATGTTCGGCAGGTAGGCCTACGGTAGGCGGGAGATGGGTTAAGAAACACCGTCCCTTATACAGTATGCACACATGTTTTTTTCCTCCCCTTCCTCCCCTGCAGGTGGACGGTGTGAACATCCAGGGCTACACCAACCAGCAGGCGGTGGAGGTGCTGCGGCACACGGGTCAGACGGTCCACCTCAAGCTGGTCCGCCGAGGCTTCCAGCCGGACGAGGTCCCTCCACCTCCTCCTCCTCCTCCTCCTGCTCCTGCTGCAGTAGCCTCCAGCACCACCACCACCACCGTCCTCCCAGCCTCCTACAGCAACGCTGCCACCCTGCCCAGCGCCGCCGCCCTCCCCGCCTACGCCACCACCACCACCCCCACCGTTATCATCAGGGAACTGGAGAGGATCGACAGCCAAGGTTAGCATGGTTACGCCCCTTTTCATTACCCTATATTCTTTTATGTGGCATTTTTTTAAAAATAGAACCGTTAAGTAGGCGCGCTCTACTCAGAGTCCAACTTGTATTCTCAAAGGCTGCAGATCAATGTATAGAGGAAATATCCGCACTCGAAACGAGTTCCTGAGTTTTCTTTTATTTTATTTCACAGCAGCACAGTCACATAGAGAAACGAACGCGTTTCGGCGCTCACGCCTTCGTCAGCATTTCAAACACAGTTTTTTCAAACATAGTTTGAAACGCTGACGAAGGCGTGAGCGCCGAAACGCGTTCGTTTCTCTAGGTGACTATGCTCCTGTGAAATGAAATAAAAGAAAACTCATGAACTATATGTGAGTGTGGATATTTCCTCTATTTATTTAAAAAAATGTCTCCTTATTAATTCATTTTAGGTGTTCTGAGCTCAATTAGCCCCTCACTAAGTCCCTCCCCAATCCGGCCTTGTCCAATAGGCACGTTAGAAGAGGAAAGCTTGACCTGCATATCAACAGTTGCTAAAGTATTTGGATTGTCATTGGACAGTGAACAAACCCAACCCCAATGGGTGGGGTTTTGAGAATTGCTCATCGCACCCAAAAATCCTGAACTTTTCACATTTAGTAGATTTTTTTTCTGTTGTCTGGGTTTTTGGCAGCTGCAACGCAGTGCCTAGTAAACAGACTCTGTAACTTTGGACATTGCATGATTCCAGTGTCTAAGAGGTTTCCACTAGGGTGACATAAGCAGCCACTTTTACACTTTTCCATGGAAGTGAAGAGATGTCATAACTCTGTCTATACTGTCTATGCTCTTGGCAATGCCACGACTACCGATTGGCTATCTCGGCAAGCGCACGGGTGCTCAGTTTTCCATGGCGCTCCGATATGCAACAAACAGGGGAAAAAACAGCCTTGCAACAAACGGAAAATAAAACATTTCTTGTTGCTCTGATTTTCCTGCTTTCATTGTAGCTCAAAAGCCTTTGAAACCCCAGAGAAAAATACAGAACATAGAAGATCCACTGGATGTTCCAAGTTCAGGTTTTCTGGGTGTAATTGATATCATAAAACAAAAACTAAACTAATATCTAAACTAATATCTAAACTAACTAAACTAATGTCACAAAACCTTTAAGCGCTAGCCACTCATGCATCTGAATGTGTGTGTGTGTGTGTGTGTGTGTGTGTGTGTGTGTGTGTGTGTGTGTGTGTGTGTGTGCGCGTGCGCGTGCGCGTGTGTGTGCGCGCGCGCGTGGGAAAATAAACAGCTGCAACTAATTAGACTAATTTAAGAGCGAGGGAAAGGGAGACACAGCAGCAGCAGCCCTCCTCTCCTTCCCTGGTCAACTGTATTCGGGTGTGGGTTGCTTACTTTCTCTTAGTTGTACTTGTAAAGTCCACACACCGCGGACAGCAGGGAAAGGAGTGCTCAAGGTAGCGAGGACGGGTCCCAAATGTAGGCCACCGTCCTTTTGTTTAATCACTGGTCTGTCGAGAGCACTATTACCTGATGCGGGCGTTTTGGTTTGACCTCTAAATTCAATCTCCTGCTTTAGAACAGTTTAAGCCATTGTGTACCGAAGGCGTTTTAGCTGTTGAAAAATAGCAGATCTACAAGCTCATATCGCGCCACCGAGTGGCGCGATATGAGCTTGTAGTTCTGCTATTTTTGAAAAATTGTCAAATGTGGTGCAAATCTTTGAATACATTATTTCGGAAGAAACATTTTTAACTCAATCTTTGCTTCTGGGGGATCCCTAGAACTTTAGATGAGGTTCTGCAGTAATAGGTAGTCCTCCTATGAAATATGTTAAAGCATCACTGACACAGAAAGAGATTTTTCCAGAAAAGCTAGAATCTCGCGCCAGGGACTAGAATTTAGTGTCACAAACTAGAATTTAGTGTCATGGACCAGAATCTAGTGTCAGGAACTAGAATCTACAGTGGGGAACTAGAATCTAGCATAAGGAACTAGAATCTACCGTGGGGGACTAGAATCTAGCATCGGAAACTAGAATCTAGCACCAGAAACTAGAATCTGATCAAGACACAATGGATTAAGCTATTTAGCACAGGAGCTCTAGGGCCACAGGAGGCCCCGACTGGGATCTATCTCAGAGATAACTTGGATTAACTCCCATCAGTGTAGCAAAGACTCCCTTAACCCAGCGAAGACTTCGCTTAAACCATTGTGTCCTGATCAGATTCTAGTTTCTGATGCCAGATTCTAGTCCCCCACGGTAGATTCTAGTTCCTCTCAGTAGACTGTAGTTTCTGAAGTTAGATTCCAGTTTCTGACACTAGATTCTAGTTCCTGACACTAGATTCTAGTCCATGACACTCGATTCTAGTTTGTGACACTAAATTTCTAGACATATTTCATAGGAAAGACCCCCAGAAATATCTATTATTTAGCTGCAGAACCTCATCTAAAAACATGTTGTTCTAGGGGATCCCCCAGAAGCAAAAAATCGAGTTAAAAATGTTTGCTTCCAAAATAATGCATTCAAAGATTTGCACCACATTTTCACAATTTTTCAAAAAATAGCAGAACTACAAGCTCATATCGCGCCACTCGGTGGCGCGATATGAGCTTGTAGATCTGCTATTTTTCAACAGCTAAAACACTAAAACGCGTACACAAAGGGTTGAACCCCACTTCATTAACCGTTTTCCTGCAATTGCTGCAGAGCTACGCTTATCAAATATAGTTATGACCGCTGCCATTGACTGGGATCTATGGCAATCTTTGATTAGTGCTATTGTTAATTGATACGAATCCTGATGCGAGCGGGTGCTAGCAGTGCTATAGCCTCCTCTTGCCAGCTGGGGGACCCAAATAAGAGACAGACCGGAAGTAACCTGTGCGCCGATCTAAAATGTCCGACCGGAATCATAGACCGAAATATGAAATGTGACTTTTATATGAAAAACGCTGGCAGTAGCTATAAGTATTAACCAGCGTTCCCCGGTGCTTTATATTAGCCCCTTTCAACACCGAAACTGCAAGCGTGTTGATGTGCTGTTTTTGCCAGTTAGTTTTGCACACTAAAGCGTTCATTTTCTCAACCCACAGAATTTCCTAGTATTCGGCTGACATCCTTTTTTCCCCTACTTTTTTCTACTTTTGCTAAGGCATGACAACAAAGGCTTAACACTGAGCAGAATGCCTTGGAATTTCTTTAAGTTGACGTTCTTCCCACTTTGATATCAGCCCACTAGTATAATATGTTGTTTGTTGCTGGGGGGAAACAAATATAAAACAAATCCTATAGGATACAACATGAGTGCTTAGTATTCATCTCTACAGTCTGTATCTTCCAGATCTTGCACCCGTTCTACTATTCCTCCAGTGCCTGCTTTTGCTTTCTTCTTCAAGGTTTCTTCTTGTTGTTTACCTGCTCTGAGTTACCGATAGCTACAAATCATACCGATCTTCCTCTTCTCTCTGTTCAACGTTCAGAATTTCCTGCAAACACAAGTTTACATTTCCGAACGGACGCGAAATAAACACAACATAATACCGTCGCTGTCGGCGAGAAAAAAAACTCCTAGATGTGAGGTTTTCCACCCCTGACAGGGAGACAAATATTGACCTCACTAAAGCGTCATGGGGATTCCATCCATCCATCTCCGCTTGCTTCACCATTAGTTAACACCATGACTTCGATCCTTCGCATGTGGGCAGAGGAAACCTTTTACTTACAGCTTCCCCCTCCATCCATCGAAAAACCACAACCGCTGCTGCTGCTGCTGCTGCAGCTCTATAGATAGAAACCAGAGCCCTCCGCCCTGATGGGGGGGGGGGGACCTTGTACCAGATGAGGTCTGTAATTGAGTCGGTCGTAGTAAACATCAACACATAACGCAGCAGCGGCAGGGAAACTCACACAACGCAACTAACGCACTGAACGGAGGAGCGTCGGCGGCAGTCGGAACGGGACGGGAGCGCGCACGCCGTTCAGAGCCGAAATAAAGGATTACGCGCGTGTAAACTGGCTATGATGGATAATATACTGCATTATACATGTATGTATGTGCCCCCGGGTGCTCTGTAATGTCGGGTGTTTGAGCTCTTGCATGGTAATTGAACTCTCGGGATTCTGTTAAAGTTAAGGGTTTTACTGCATGATGCACAGTGGTGGACGAAGTACTTATACTTGAGCACTGTAGAGTACTCTAGGCTACTTAAAATCGTGTGTGTGTGTGTGTGTGTGTGTGTGTGTGTGTGTGTGTGTGTGCGTGTGGCGTGTGCGTGTGTGCGTGCGTGCGCTGTATATATTACGTTTTTGTATTTTTTTTGATATATTGAAATATTGTACCTTTGACTCACACACTTTTCTTGGCGTGAAACTTAGTAAAAATACATCATGGATTCACCCCTTGTGACTTGACCCCTAATACAAGCCGTCAAGCTCACATATTTAGAAAACGCACCTCGTAGCATATCCAAAATGTTACTATTATTATTTAGGTTGATCGTTATGCTAATCACGCACCACTGCAGATAGTATGCATGTTCCGGTTACTATGCAAACTTGGCATCTCGTGTTTATTCCGATGTTGCCTCTCACCATTCATCCTTTTTAACACTTTTTGTACTTGCAATCAAATGAAGAAATTAAAGGAAAAAAAGTCCCTGGAACTAACTAGGATTTCGTCCCTGGAACTAAGATTTTGTCGCTGGAACTAAGATTTTGTCCCTGGAACTAAACTTTTGTACCATGATTTAAAAACAAATCCCTGAAACAAAGATTTTGCATCCAGAACTAAAATCTTATTCCCGGAAGTAAAAATGTTGCCCCTGGAACTAAAAAATTAGCCCCGGATTAGAACTAAACTTTTGGCCCTGAAACAAAACAAAAAAAATCTCCCTGAAATTTAGGTCCCTATAAACTTTCCACGATATTAAAAAATAAAAAAAAAAAATAGCAGATCTACAAGCTCACAGCGCGCACTCGGTGGCGCGCTGTGAGCTTGTAGATCTGCTATTTTTTTTAAATACTACTAAAACAGCTAATTCTCTTGACGCCGTTCTCGTGCTGCTCGTGGATTTCCCGTTAGATTACCCCCGCCGGTCACAACGACGGCTCGTATCACGACGAAATGTAGATTTCATTCTTTAATCCAACTATTAGTCCGAGCGCATCGTCTGATAATGTTCCCGTTGCTGACTTTCATTTGGAACAGAATTGGCGACAACTTTTCTTTTGTCTGTCCCATTCACACCCATTCAATCCAATGCATTCAAACGGCTCTCCTCCGGTTTGCCCCCTGAATGTCGTGAGCGCATGGGTACCGGTAAATCAGCCAGAACTACACGGCTCTTCCTGACTTGTGACCCGGATGTTTTTGCTCAGATCGTCAGAGGAGAGGTCAGCCAAGACAACAGAAACAGCATGACAGAAACAGCACATCCTGTTTAGGAGATCTGAGCTTCAAAATAAGGGTTTTTTACCGATCTCACTGGTTTGAGCCGTGGCAATGGGGAGAAAACAAAGAAGATGCGATTGCGGTAAATGAGTTAATAAAGCGGTTCCCATTCAGACTGGCTTAACGTGGGTTTCATCCTCTGCTTACAGATGAGAAGCCCATCCATTCCCAGAGCATCGCCGCCGCCGCCGCGTTCGCCGCCGTCGCTCCGGCCACGACGGAGGAGCTGACGGAGGACAGAGACAGAGGTAGGAGTTGCTGCCGCTGTGAGCGCCACGCTGACACGATGATGACATAATGGAGACCTGCTCCGCCGGGATGCCAGGCCATTACGGCAGCACACTGAGCCCCCCATAATTATATATGGACTGAACGCGTTTTGGATTCAGATTCAGATTGCAGCTTGATGCTTAATCATACAAACAATAAAAACAGTAAAAAAAATAAAACCAAAATAAAAATACGAACATGTAACAGCAATTCATTCGACAAACAGGCCAAGGTGGTGTTCAACGCATTATGTTACACTTTAGCTATTGAAAAATATCAGACCTACAAGCTCATATCGTGCCACCGTAGATAGAAAGGGGTCCCGCACACTGTCTTCACTTATAATAGTTTTGTTTAGGATGACAACGTTTCGGTCTAAACGACCTTCATCAGGTATCTGGTCAGATACCTGATGAAGGTCGTTTGCAGTGTGCGGGACCCCCTCTTCTCCTTTTGATGCTAGATTCTGACAGATTGTAGTTTCTCTGAAAAATCTATGTTCCTGTGTCAGTGATGCTTAACATATTTCATGCCGAGGACCACCAGAATTATCTATATTTGGCTGCGGACCCCCTCCCATCTGAAAACATGTTGTTGTAGGGATCCCCCAGAAGCAACGATTTTTAGTTCAAAACATTTGCCTCCGAAAGAATATATATTCAAAGATTTGCATCACATCATTTTCACAAATTTTCAAAAATATCAGAGCTACAAGCTGACAGCGCGCCACTCGGTGGCGCGCTGTGAGCTTGTAGGTCTGATATTTTTCAATAGCATTAACTGTAACATAATGTTTTGAACACCAAAACGCGTTCTGTACACAACGGGATAATTATATAGAGTAGAGTGAAAACAGGCGGCGGGGCCAAGGTTTCCTCCGTTAGTGCCGTGATGATTGCACAATACTCAGGCTCAGGGAACACCTTGTATGTCCCAAAACACACACTTTTCTCACCTACTTGTCTTGCTTTTTTTTGGTAAACTGTGTACGCGGCTGTGTGTTCCTGTGGGGACCAGTGAGTAGTGTAGTTACTGCTGAGTCACAAAGCTCTTCTTAAAGTGTTTTTTTTTTGTGATTTCTTTTTTTCGTTTTCTGTGCTCAATTACAGCCAAACGCCAAATTTTGCTTTTCTCCAAAATTCCAGGCTGGATTTTTGCAAACATACAGTAAATCAAAATGACCATTATTTTACATTGTGTAGACTTCTTAATTAAGTGGGCTGTTTTAGATTATGAATGTTTTAACTCTTAAGTTGAGAGTGTAAACATGGAATGGGTCCATTTGGTTTCTTTTTTACGCTCTCAAGAGTTCCATCCGGTTTTACAACCAACTTTTCATCTGGTTAACCAACTTAGCTGGGGACCACCTGGAACCCTCTCAAGGACCACTAGTTGAAAACCACTGGTATAGACAGAGTATAGAGCAGGGGTGGCCTACCGGTCACAGACTAAGAGCCACGTTTTTTCATTGTGTTACTGCAAAGAGCCACATCAAAACGGATTCCATGTGGTCCCCAGGCTAAATGATGGAAAGTTGGTTAACCAGATGTAACTCTTTGAGAGCGTGAAACATGAAACCAAATGGACCCTTGCGGGTCCATTTGGTTTCATGTTTACACTCTCAAGAGTTAAAATATTCATCATGTGAATTATCCCAAGTCTACACAACTAGAGAATGTAGAAGATTATGGTCATTTTGATCTGTATGTTGGACTGTTTTGTTTTCTCTGAAATCCAGCCTGGAATTGTTGACAAAAGTAAACAAAATCTTTAGCTTTGGGGTCTGTGGAGCTAAAATGTCATCAAATGGTAGTCCATGGCTCAAATTCTGAATAAATGGTGGGCCCTGGTATAAAAAAAAAGGTTTTTGATGGTTTTATGTGGAAGCCCCTTAAGAGCCACATGTAACCAGCTGAAGAGCCGCATGCGGCTCACGAGCCACGGGTTGGCCACCCCTGGTATAGAGTATAGAGACAGAGTACACCTCTGTTCACTTCCATGTAAAGGTGTAATGGTGGCTGCTTGCACCGGAGAACAATGCGTTACCAATTCCAGTTTGTCACCTCTCAATGTCGCAACCTTTTGGGCAACCTCTTAGACCAGGGGTTTTCAACCTTTTTGACACCAGGGACCACCATTTATTCAGCATTTGAGCCACGGACCACCATTTGAGGACATTTTAGCCCCTAATACCTAAAACTAAAGAATTCTTTTGGTTTTGTTCACAATTCCAGGCTGGATTTCGCAACAGACAGTGTAGACGTCTTAATTAAATTGTGCTAATTCACAAGATGAATATTTTAACTCTTGAGAGTGTGAAAATGAAACCAAATGGACCCGCCAGGGTCCATTTGGTTTCATTTTTACATTCTCGAGAGTTACATCTGGTTAACCAACTTCCCATCATTTAGCCTGGGGACCACCTGGAACCCTCTCAGGGACCACTGGTGGTCCCCGGACCACCTGTTGAAAACCCCTGTCTTAGACAACTTCTTAGACACTAGTCAATGGGATTCGCCAGAAGATGTCCACCGTTTTGCCTGTTTTCGTTACGGCTCAAAAGCCTTCCAAACCCCACAGAAAACTCCAGCCCAGAGATAATCTACTGAATGTTAAAAGTTCATGTTTCATGGCTGTAATTGAGATCATAAAAACGAACACAAAAATAAATGAAGATATTGGTTCGACATGTGCATCGGCAGTTTCTGCTACTTTTGTCTGACACTGTTATATGGACATAAGTAGGGCATTAATTTAAAGGTAGGGTAAGTGATTTGAAATTCATGGTGTAGTACCAGCCTGGTGCACTAGGGGCGCCCAAGAGTAGCTACACTATGTGAACCTGCTGCTCGATCCTGATTGGAGGAGAATTCACCCACCACCTGGGGAACTTTTATTAGCTCCTCTGCTAACGTGGGGGAGGGGGAAACTCCATATATGGTTTCCACACCTTATAATAGAGAATTTTAACAGAAAAAATATTTTTTGGGTGATATCTGACAAAAGTGAAATCACTTCCCCTACCTTTAACAAAACAAACTTTTCTTTTTTTTTACCAAGGAGATATGAGTTTTCTCCTCGACAGTGATGTGAAGGCAACGGCATTTATTTTGACGAGAGGATCGCTTCCTCCCTGCATCTTAAGCAGTTTGCATGAGAGTTAGATGAAGGTAGTTAAGTTGCACTGCCTGGAGTGAATTGTATAGATCTGTATTCCCCCGCTGCTGCTGCTGCTGTTGTTGTTGTTGTTGTGATGATGATGTTTTTAAACCCTTGCTATACATGGTCTCGTTCCAGGGATCAAGCTAACAGCGTTTGAAGAGCAGGCGCTAATGAACAAGTGGATGGGGATTCTGGGCCCCAGCAATGAAGTCGTAGTAAGTGTTTTGTTTGTTATATCAAAAAACCCCAGCTTCTCTTTCACATGGAAATTGTACTCTAGCCCTTTCTGTACTGTAACGCGTTTTGGTGTGCTTAGCTATTGAAAAATATCAGATCTACAAGCTCATAGCGCGCCACCGAGTGGCGCGCTATGAGCTTGTAGGTCTGCTGTTTTTGAAAAATTGTTAAAATGTGGCACAAATTTTGGAGCCAAATATAGATAATTCTGGTTGTCCTTGGCATGAAATATGTTGACACAGGAACATAGATTTTTCATTAAAAAAAATAGAATCTAGTGTCAGGAACTAGAATCTCGTGTCAGAAACTAGAATCTTGTGTCAGAAAGGGCCACGGTGGCACAGTGGTTAGTGCTGTCGCCTCACAGCTAGAAGGTCCTGGCTTCGATTCCCGCTAGGGGCGCTGCTGCTGTGGGTGTTGGCGGCATGTCTGCTCCTCCTCCCATACTCTTTGCATGTTCTCCCCGTGTCCCCTAGGGTAGATACCCTCACAAAAACATGCTGTAATCCTGGACTCTAAACTGCCTCCCCCTGGCCAGCCGGGGCGCCTGATGGAGGGGACTGGAACTGGTTGGAATAACGTGTTCCTTCCACGCGCTACGTCCAACCAGGGAAACTCCCCCTGTCAGGTGAAAAGAAGGCAGCTTGGACTCCTCATGCATTGAAGGAAGCATGAGGCCAGTCCGCTGCCTCCCGGCGGAGGATGTGTAGAGCCCAGGATCACATTAGGAATTGGCACTGGGTGAAAAAATGGGTTACAAAATCGTGGGATAAAATATATATACCGTAATTTCCGGACTATAACCCGCTACTTTTTTCACATGCTTTTGACCCTGCGGCTTATACAACGGTGCGGCCAATCTATGGATTTTTACAGGTTCCAGGTGGGCTCTGCAGACTAAATGATAGAAAGTTGGTTAAACAGATGTAACTCTTTGAGAGCGTAAAAATTACCACCACTTAATTAATAAGTCATAAGTCATGTTCATTTTGGTCTAATTTTGATGTTTTGCCTCTTTTGTTTGCGAAAATCCATCCTGGAATTGTGAACAAAACCAAAAGAAATCTTTAGTTTTGGGGTCTATGTGGTGAAGATGTTGTTAAATTGTGAGAAAGTTTAAAACCACTGCTCTAACATGAAGCACCTGACTATAATCCTGGTGCGGCTTATAGTCAGGTGCGGCTTATACAAGGAAAAATCAGTATTTTGCCCCAAATTTAGCAGGTGCGGCTTATATTCAGGTGCGGCTTATAATCCGGAAATTACGGTATATAAAAAAAAAAGAATCTTGTCAGAATCGTGTCAGAAACTAGAATCTAGTGTCAGAAACTAGAATCTAGTGTCAGAAACTAGAATCTCGTGTCAGAAACTAGAATCTAGTGTCAGGACCAAATGGTCTAGAATCCCCCCCTGGTCTCGCCAACCGGTACTTAGTGCTCCCCTCGTGGGTCCTTTTTTTTTTTTACACTCTCTTGTTTGTTTAACACTCGAGAGAGAGTGGTAAACATTTTAATGGCGTGGCGTGACTGCTGAGTACACGCCACAACAAAGGGGCGATGGCACGAAAGCGTCTCTCCGATGACCACGATAATCCGCCTCTGCTCTACCCATTTTCATCAATGAAAAAATGCTCAGTAGGTTGAGTCAGTGTGCGCGTGAGTTAATTGCGTTATACATTTTAATCAGATTAACCAAGAAAATGAATTTAATCCCATTAACTTACTGTAAGTTATTTTCAACAACCTTAGCAAAAACTAAACATAGAAGGCTCAGCTCAATACTCAATACTCAACTACTGTAGCAACCCTTTTGACTTACAGTTATACAGTATGTTGCCATGAACCTGTGGAAAGTGGTTGCACTTGACTTATTTTACTACTTTTATATCTTTTACCCACTCCTTGTGTTAGATATCCTAGTTTGCAAGGTATTTTAGATTTACCCTAGACAGGCTGATACGTTGCTCCTTCCTCATTAAAGTTTTGCACCGCTATTGAAGACAGTGTGTGGGTGTTTTTTTTTTCTTTATTTATTTATTTATTTATTTATTTATTTATTTATTTATTTATTTATTTATTTATTTATTTATTTATTTATTTATTTATTTATTTATTTATTTATTTATTTTTTATTTGAAAAGCAGACTTTTGCCCCATTTTGTCCTGCACTAGATTATAGTTTCTGACACTATTTTCTAGTTTCTAACATCATATTTGAGTTTCAGGCACTAGCTTCTAGTTTTTGACACCAGATTCTAGTTTCTGACACCAGATTCTAGTTTCAGCCGCTAGAATCTAGTCTCTGACACCAGATTCTAGTTTCAGACGCTAGAATCTAGTCTCTGACACCAGATTCTAGTTTCAGACGCTAGAATCTAGTCTCTGACGCCAGATTCTAGTTTCTGACGCTACATTCTAGTAGTTTCCAATGCCAATTTCTAGTTTGTGATTCTAGTTCCAGACATTAGATTCTTTTTTTTTCTGACAAATCTATGTTTATGTGTGATTGATTTTTCTTTTTCACAATTTTTCAAAAAAATATCAGCCCTACAAGCTCATAGCGCGCCACATAGTGACTGGCACGCTATGAGCTTGTAGATCTGATATTTTTCAATAGCTAAAGTATAACATAAAGTTTAAAGCTATAGTAAGTGATTTAAATATTGTCTTTTTTGGCTAATCCTCCCTACTATAGACCATATAAGGAGTTCCTCCCCTGTCCCCAGTGAGTCCTTGGTGTCAATAAACCCTAGTTTCAGTCTGGGGCTTTGGGAAAAAAGCCTTTCGTTAAATCAGGATGAGTGAGGCCTTCCTCCAATCAGGATCGAGCGGGGGTGGGCCTTGATGTATATGATGTTGGCCTGTTGCACTTCCACTCACTATAGAGTGTGTGCATGTGCACATCTTGCTACCAGGGGGCGGGGAGACCGGAGGGTTTTCCAAATCACCCAAATCACTTACTATACCTTTAAAACAGGGGTTTTCAACCAGTGGTCCCTGAGAGGGTTCCAGGTGGTCCCCAGCTAAGTTGGTTAACCAGATGTAACTCTTGAGAACGTAAAAATCAAACCAAATGGACCCGCAAGGGTCCATTTGGTTTGATTTTTACGCTCTCAAGAGTTAAAATATTCATCATGTGAATTAGTCCTAATAATCTACACAACTAGAAGATTAATGGTCATGGACAGAAGCAGGAAAGGAAATCTTTAGTTTGGGGGGGTCTGTGGGGCTAAAATGTCCTCAAATGGTGGTCCGTGGCTCAAATGCTGAATAAATGTTGGTCCCTGGGATGAAAAAAGGTTGAAAACCCCTGCTTTAAAACACTAAAACATGTCATGGTACAGAATGGTGCTAAAAGCATATTCTGTTCATGGTGGTTTCTTGCAGGTGGCCCAGGTGGAGAAGTTGAGCGAGAGCAGCGGTCTGGGCATCAGCCTGGAGGCCAGTGGAGGACACCACTACATCCGCTCTGTGCTGCCCGAGGGGCCGCTGGGCCGCTGTGGAAAGCTGTTCAGTGGAGACGAACTGCTGGAGGTATGAGATAAAGATAAAAATATAATTTAACCCGCGACCTGAATATTTCAGGACAGGTGATTAACCCATTGTGTCCTGTCTGTTTCTGAATAACATAATATTCAAAGATTTGCACCACGTTTTTCAGATTTTTCAAAAATAGCAGAGTACAAGCTCATAGCGCGCCACTCGCGCGCTATGAGCTTGTAGATTGCTATTTTTCATAGTTCATGCTTAGAACACACGCGTCAGTACACTAAGGGTTAATATTCACACACTACTAAGGTACCGTATTTTCCGGACTATAAGCCGCTACTTTTTTCTTGTGCTTTGGACCCTGCGGCTTATTCAGCGGTGCGGCCAATGTATGGATGTTTACGGCTAACAAACACTATAGTATAGGGCGTTCTAAGTCTAAATGCACGGTATGACACCAACTTTAAGCCGGCCCGAGCA
The DNA here is from genome assembly GCA_039105355.1 of Benthosema pterotum. Lineage (NCBI taxonomy): Eukaryota > Metazoa > Chordata > Actinopteri > Myctophiformes > Myctophidae > Benthosema > Benthosema pterotum. Next base: position 6,812,572 of record CM076986.1, read on the forward strand.
GGAAATGTAGGGGGACAGGGCACAGGCAGTTCGCTAAGACAGACACTACTAAATGCATCATGGAAAGCAAACGAAGAAGTGCATATAACGCAGCTAAAGTCAGTCGAGCTGGTTGAAAAATAAGGAAATCCATCTGCTGCACGTAGCCTTGGGATCAATGAATCAATGGTTAGACGGCGGACCAACGCGAGGAACGCCGGCGCGGCGGAGACACCAGTTCCTCGGAATGACGGCGCGCGGTGGTGGTCCGCGTGGTGGTGGTCCGCGTGGTGGTGGTCCGCGCGGTGGTGGTCCGCGCGCTGTCGTTCCGAGGAGCTGGCGCCACCAGCGCGCGCACCACCAAGGCGAGGAACATGCTGAAAGCAACTTTTTATCAAGTCTGCCAGTGGATCCTTACTGCGTGGAAAAGTGTCAAAAAAAAAACATCCACGAACGGGTTTAGAAAGGCTGGCGGCAGCAGCAGCAGCAGCAGCCGCCGCCGCCGCCGCGCGCGAGGAGGAGGAGGAGGAGGAGGAGGGGTCCGTGGAGGCGGCAATAAAGACGCCTCGTCGAGCGTCTTAAACATTGAGAGGATTCCTGGTGGTCCCCAGCTAAATGGTGGACAGTTGGTTAACCAGATGTACGCTAGGCTACCTTTTTTCATGAACCAAATGGACCCGCAAGCGCTCATTTGGTTTCATGAAGTGATCGGAGTTTGCCCTCTGGCTACGCCAGGCCAGGCCTGGATGTAATATTTCTCAATCAGGGGGGCAGCCGAAAATGGCAGTTGGTTTAGTGGTGACAGAATTGTAGTTAGTCCATGTTTAACTACCGCTATAAGCATTTGATTTTGAAGTTTTCATTGTTTGCATTCCGTCATGTTTGGTGACGGATGTCACCAAACATGACGGAATGCCTAGATCTATGCCTAGATCCGTCCCTGGTCTATGGCTCTAGCGTTAATTACATACAGCACGTGCAGTTCTGTAGTCGTTTAAATAATAAAAAGGATGCTTCTCAAACAGCATTGTTTGAGAATTGCCGACAATCTCATCTGTGCAAGAACCCTTACATATGGTAATTAAGCATTAAAACACCCGCGGCTAATAGGCCAGTGCGTCTTGTATGTGTACACAATTGATTTTTTCGCTAAATTTGGCCGGTGCGGCCTATATTAAGGTGCGCTTTATAACCCGGCAATTACGGTATTTATTTTATTATTATTTTAAGGAATACATTTTTAACCCACTTTACGAATGCCTTCTAGACCGGTACTAGTTCACCCACATCCAAGATTTTTCTTGAAAAAATAAAATAAAAACATAAATAAATTGGCAAAGACCTTGTACAAAACTTTGTATTAGCATTATATTAGAGAGAGAATTTGAGACAAGTGTGTATTAAAAAAGAAGAAAGACGATCCAGGCATACATGGCTAAAATGTAAAAAAAGGCATGTTTCACCTGCTTACGGTCTTCATCAGGCCAAACACTGACATCAGGGCAAACTCACTGTTTTCCCTCATGAAGACCACACACAGTCGAAACATGTTGCCGTTTTTGCCTTCTTAACCTAATAAAGGCTTTTTAACCCATGAGGTTCCTCGTTTTTTAACCATGTTTGCCTGGATCGCCTCTCTTCTTTTTTTCCAAGAATTATTCCCGTTTAGGATCCGTGTGAGCACTTTTTACCATTTATCACTGTTAACCACCTCCATTTGAGCACCTGGTTAGCTCCTGCTTATTCGTTAAAAGGGAATTCCACCCATTTTCAACATTCTAATATGTCATTAACAGATTTCGTGCCGTTGAAATAGATCTACGTCTTCGGTTGTCATTATGAAATATAGTTATGACCGATGCCTCTTACGTTTAGCTACGTCTCTCTACGTCGCTTACCGTCGCTGGTTTGATACGATCCCCATGATAACAGCAGCGTGCAGCGACCGCATATTCCATTGACGGACCATAATAAGGGACGGACCAACTGGAAACCGGAAGTGTGTGTCGCCAACTAACTTGTCCGTTGGGAAACATGGACCGAAATATGAAATATGACTTTTAGATGAAAATCGCAGGCACTGGCTACCTCAAAAAATATGAAAAAGGGCTGGCACTGGGTGTGTTGATATACCTTAGAGATGTAAAAACTTCCCCCATTCTGTGTTCTCAAGAAATGGAGGTCTGAAGGAAACCACTAACATGGTGAAACATCTTGATGACATCATCAAGATGTATATTTTCACCATGTTAATGGATGTCTTTAGACGCTTCTTTTTTTTGTGAGAGCGCACAAATGGAACCAAATGAACCCGTTAGGGTTCATTTGGTTGCATTTGTACGCTCTCAGAAAAAAAAACATTTGTGCACTCTCAGAAAAAAAAAACATTGAAAATGGGTGGAATTCCCGTTTTAAGTGTCTTTTTCCTCTCCGTAACCCGTAACCCTCCCATCCCCAGGTGAACGGCATCTCCCTGATCGGAGAGACCCACAAGGCGGTGGTCAGCATCCTGAAGGACCTCCCCCTGCGGGTGCACATGGCGTGCTGCCGGCCCGCACCCCTCCTGCAGACAGACCTGGACTCCAGCCAGCCTGGGACCCTCGCTTTCCCCCTAACGCCTGAAGTAAAGGTACAGTCAGACGTAGCGGGTTACTCAGGCGGACGCCCAAAGCAAGGATTTTCAAGTTTTTAGGTTCCATTTTCGTACCATTTTCAGTAGTTCAAATGGCCAGTGTACAAGCTCACAGCGTGTTAATTGATTGACATGTTGAAATATTCCAAAAAGTTGTAAAAATAAGTAGTAAAAATGAAATAAGGATTAGGGATAAGGGGTTTAGCATGGAACGAAAATGGAGCCCTTTGTCTACATTTTAGAAGAGATAAACTGGCAAAACGTTGGTCAAAATATCAATTCTTTTACATTTTTTTAATTGTGTATTGTGATTCTTGAAAATGAAGTAAAATGTGATTCTTGAAAATGAAGTAAAATAAGTAAAATGAAAGTAAAATGAAACCAAATGGACCCTCATGGGTCCGTTTGGTTTCATTTTTACACCCTCAAGAGTTAAAGATCTGTAAGGGCCCATTTGGTTACCAACTGTCCATCATTTAGCTGCATGGGGACCACCTGGAATCCTGTCACGGACCACAGGTGGTCCCTGGACCACCTGTTGAAAACTCCTGCAATAGCAGATACTGTACAGGCTTGCACTGCAGCAGAAAGTTCCTGGGGAACCCATTAGTGCAGGGGTTTTCAACCTTTTTCATCCCAGGGCCCACCATTTATTCATCATTTGAGCCACGGACCACCATTTGAGGACATTTTAGCCCCCAGACCCCCCAGACTAAAGCTTTCCTTTGCTTCTGTCCTTGACCATTAATCTTCTAGTTTTGTAGATTAGGACTAATTCACATGATGAATATTTTAACTCTTGAGAGTGTAAAATTGGTTTCATTTTTACGTTCTCAAGAGTTACCTCTGGTTAAACAACTTAGCTGGGGACCACCTGGAACCCTCTCAAGGACCACTGGTGGTCCCCGGACCACCTGTTGAAAACCCCTGCATTAGTGGGCCGCTGACTCCTTTACCGTCCCCTTTTTTTAACTTTTGTTATATTTTATTATTTCAAAACGGTAAAAGCTTGTGAAAAAATCAGATCTACAACCTCACAGTGTGTCACCATGCGACACATTTCACTAGTAACTTCAACGTAACATTGAAGTGAATATACGCTTTTTTGGGCTGTTCCAGGTTGACTATCAGTTCATCTATTGGTGCTGGAGCTAAAAAAAAAAGTTTAGTATATATGCGCTGACAGACAAAAAAGACAGGCAAAAAGAACCTACAGTATAATCAATAAATCACATTATAATGAACTAATGAACTTTTGGAAAACACGTTTTTTTCAGAAATCATTTTTTTGGTGCATGAGCGTGAGCTTCTCCAAAAAAAAATAATTAAACCTCATTATGGGAACCAAAAAGCAGTGTATTGCAGTGCTGATATCATCACATATTCATCCTACGGTCCATTAGGATGCAGAGCTATGTGTTCACTGTTCAGTATGTATGGCAGGACGGTGCCGTTGCTCACGCAGCATTGCAGCAGATAGGAAAGATCTCTCCTCTCCACATGCACTATAATAATGCACCAGAAAATACAGAAACAAAGAAGAAAAGAAAGCACACCTCGGGTGAAGTGAGGGAAATGAGTCTCATTCTGCCCAATACAAATTTACACGCTCACGTTCATCTTCAAGGTTTGTACGTACTCACTTTTGTCGTTCAATGTTTGTGTTCACACAAACCCTCGAAGCTGGACATAGGAGGGGCTGGTGCCCCTCAAATCCACAAGTGGCCCACGACCAACCAGCTTACATTTGAACTACAGCTTCTGGTTGCGTTTTGGTGAGGGACCAGGTTGGCGGACCCGTTGCACTACTCTGTGCTTGCGGTTATGTTTAGGCTTAGGGTTAGTGATAGGATTAGTAATTACCACCTAATTAAAAGCTGATAATAGTTGTGTGCATGCATGCACGCCCGCACGTGTGTGTGTGTGTGTGTGTGTGTGTGTGCACGTGTGCGTGCACCAATATTTGTATAAGCAACTTCATGAAAGAAAAAAAAAGCCCAAGATGACTTATAACTTGCAGCCAGGCAACACTGCTTGACTCTGGTGTGTGTGTGTGTGTGTGTGGTTGTGTGTGTGGGTGTGTGTGTGTGTGTGTGTGTGTGTGTGTGTGTGTGTGTGTGTGTGTGTGTGTGTGTGTGTGTGTTTGTGTATTTCACTTCTTGCTGGGGGAGCTACACGCAATGTCATGACAATACTTCGACTCCCAATTCCTCTGTGCCTCCACACATATGTCTTGTCACAGCCTGGAGGACAGCTCTGTCCAGCTATAATACTCTGTAGTGGTGGTGTTTTCTGTGCACTGAAACTGTCATTGTTCACCCGA
>CM076986.1:6818005-6858264 GCA_039105355.1 Benthosema pterotum
GCACTAGCCCAAGCTAGCTACACTATGTGAACCTGCTGCTCGATCCTGATTGGAGGAGAATTCACCCACCACCTGGGGAACTTTTATTAGCTCTTCTGCTAACGTGGGGGAGGGGGAAACTCCATATATGGTCTGCACACCTTTATAATAGAGCATTTTAACAGAAAAAAAATGTTTTAGGGGTGATATCTGACAAAAGTGAATTCACTTCCCCTACCTTTAAATGTCCTCAAATGGTGGTCTGTGGCCCAATTCTGAATAAATAGTCGGCCCTGGTATCAAAAGGTTGAAAAACACTGTTGTAAAGGGGTAATAGGTAACAAAAACAGTCAACCATACATGTTAAAATGACCATTAATCTTCTACATTCTGTTGTGTAGATTTGAGGCTAATTCAGATATTGAATATTTTAACTCTTGAGAGTGTAAGCATGAAACCAAATGGACCCGCCAGGGTCCATTTGGTTTCATGTTTACGCTCTCAGAGAGTTACACCTGGTTAACCAACTTTCCATCATTTAGCCTCGGGAGTGGGGACCACCCACCTGGAACCCTCTCTCTCAAGGACCACTGTCTGGTGGTCCCCGGACCACTGGTTGAAAACCCACTGTATTATCGTGTAATAGGAGGAGGGTCTGCTGATAAGAGAGATTCATTGTTTACAGGATGGCTCCCATGGGAACGAACGGGGCTAATCAGTGTTAGACACTTGCTGTCTGTCCCTTTTCTGGGGGTAATAATGGTTCACTGCATGATAATGAACAATGTGTATTTACGACACATCGTTTGTAAGAAGAAGAAGAATGTAGGCCATTGTTTTTTGCTTAGGCCGGTATAATAGTACCCACCCCCTACCCAGCCCCCCTGAAGTCTGAATTTACATATTTTGCCAGTGATCCCTTCAAAACAGTGGTACCAGCCGTGAATCATCATTTAGAGGCCAAACTGCTAGTGCACTCACTATAGCATTTGTCATGATGTCTTCTAAAGAGGTCTTCTACACTTCTAGTTAGCAGACAGGGCTACTGTCAGCGTTGTCATATTACTTTGTTATATTACTTATTACCTCCTTTTTAAAGTAATGTATTCGTATTGCATATTACCGACTAAGCAAGTGTAATAAGGATGTAAAAAGGATAAGCAGCAAACACCAGAACTAGTGGACAGCATATTTGCCCTCAATCACCTACTGGAATGCAAATCCTGCATGCCTTTCAGCCTTGGGATTCTATTCATCTGGAAGGCAGGACAACACATCATGCTTGACCGAAATACGTCACTCCTGAAAACACTACTGGCGTAGACCTACCTACTCACCTACTATACTGTATAGTATACTGTATGGACAGTTAGTTAACACTGGAGTTAAATGGATTCCTTGAGTTCATGGAGGCCTATAAATAATTTGGTGACAACAATCATAGAAAATGAGTAATTATTGAACTTCTGCAGTTGTGCAATGAGACAGATTGACAGTAAGTAATATAGAAACTAAGTAATGCATGAATGCAGAAAGAAAGGTATAATATATTACAGGTTTTTGTTGATGTTTGTTAAGTAAGTTATTGACATTACATGCTGCTGCATTTTGGTAATATATTACATAATAAATTACAGTTACATAGAGTGTGCTTTACCCAACACTGCTTATTGTAAGTAAAGAGGTATAGTCTAAGAAAGACTGAGAAATATAGTTGCCTATTGTGAACGAAAACTGTATTTCTACTACCTGTTGATCTACGTTGGTCACTCATGACCTGTAATGTATGCCAGGCTCATTGGCATGTGAATGTACGTCACAAAGCCACTCTTAAGGTCAATTACTGGTGTCCAGGAATGGCAATTGACATTTGTCAATCCATCAATAAGAGCATTAGTCAAAGTAACACAGTCAGATCAGTGGCCATTTCTACATTAGGTGAATTAAAAAACAAACAGAAGGCTTTGGGTGTTTGGCTACATGAAAATGAGTAATATCAAGGTTTTTTTATTGTCACTCCAGTGTATGTCTGGACATATACAGGGATGAAATAGCGTTTACGGTACATTTTCCACAGTGCAATAAGACAAGACAGTGCAATAAGACAATAGTCAAGACAATAGACAGTGCAATAAGACAAAGTCGAGACAAAATATAGACGAGATAAACAATAGTGCAGCAGACCAGTAAAGTGCAAACTGTACACCTAACTTGAGGTGAAGGTGCTAAGCTAATCAGGTGTGATAAAGTGGCAGTAGTGTGAAGCTAACAGACAGCTAGACAGGACATATATACAACTACTAGAAACTACAATATACTACAGCTAGAAACTACAACTAAAAATCTAAAGCTATATACGAGACTATATAAGCTATATACAACTACTAGAAACTACAATATACTACAGCTAGAAACTACAACTAAAAATCTAAAGCTATATACGAGACTATATAAGCTATATACAACTACTAGAAACTACAATATACTACAGCTAGAAACTACAACTAAAAATCTAAAGCTATATACGAGACTATATAAGCTACAACTAAACAAACAACATACAGCCTACTATATGAGGTGAGGTATACATGTGCAAGAGGATAGGATAGCAGCAGTTCGATACAGTCCTTCAGTTGTATGTGTGTGTTTGAGTGCGTGCATGTGCGTGTGTGTGCGTGCGTGTGTAAGAGGTAGTGGGTAGTTGAAAAAGTCCAGCGTCCAGCGTAATATGTCTGTCCCTTGGCCTTGATACTGTACTGCAGGGTTTTTCAACGAGTGGTCCTTGAGAGGATTCCAGGTGGTCCCCCGGCTAAATGATGGAAAGTTGGTTAACCAGATGTAACTCTTTGAGAGCGTAAACATGAAACCAAATGGACCCTTGCGGGTCCATTTGCGGGTTAAACTATTCATCATGTGAATTAGCCCAAGTGTAGACAACTAGAGAATGTAGAAGACTGTTTTTGCCAAATGGGCTAAAAAGCCTGTATGTTCCCAGAAATCCAATAGCCGATTAATTGTGTGGTCAAATTAACCAATATATACTGTACATACAGTATATACAGCTTTCCAGTAGGGATTACCTTTAATGCAGCTGTTTAGCACTAAGTGTGATTCTGGGTACAGAAGATTCAGACGTCTAACAAAACAACATTTTTTTCTTACTGTCTGGATCCATTAGATTTGACCGATATGTCATTAAGGGCCCTCAAATATGACACACAAAGTGTGCATTCCTTGTTCCAAGGTTCAATCCATGATAGCGTTAGTGATCTTCACATGGAATGCCCGACCCGTTGCTGCCTGTTAGTGTTTACATACTAGCGATTTATTGGACTGAGAAAGTGAAATGAGTCAGTGTTTGTGTTTTGTTTGTGAACCTTGGGCAAAAGTGATATTATTTCACGCAAAACCTAGAGAAAATTGCTGATCTGTAAGTAGAGGCGCTCCATTCAGGTTTTTTTGTTTTTTTGGGGGGGCGATCCTGTTCCTGTTCAACCATTTTTTGCACGATCATCCAGTTTGGTTCCCCAAAAAACGTCTAATTTCTCACTTGGCTCTTTGACTTAAAACGTTTGTGAACGACTGCTCTACAGTATATGACAGATCTGCATTTGAAGATCACCACATTGCTCAGGTTGATAACTTCACTAAGGTCTGCCATAGCCAGGCATGTCACCCAAGGCACAAAAAAAAAAAAAAAAAAAAAAAACTAGGGCTGCTGAATGACTAAAAATGTAACCAGATTAATCATAGCTTCAACATTAATTTAATCATGATTAATCACCAATTGTCCAGATATATTGATTAGAATATAATGTTCTCCTGTACAATTTTGAATGTTTAAAAATAAAGAGCGTCTGACAAAAAAAATCAATTTATCTTTTAAACATTCACCAAAATAGGTGATCTACAAGCCCCCAATTCTTGTAGATCCCTCCATCTATACGCTATTGCTCTGGTTACAGGGAGACCCATAGCTGCTACGTAAAACCGTGCTCTACCCATTTCTTTCAATGAGAAATGCTCAGTGGGACGAGTCAGTGCGCACATGAGTTAATTGCATTTTTAATCAGATTAATCAACAAATTAATTTTATCCCAAAACCGAAAACCATAACAAAAGTGGATTAATGAAGTGTCTCAGGAATTGCTCTTTGCAGCTGTTAACCCACCAATAAATAAGAGCATTAGTTGGATATACTGTATAAGAGACCTTACTGTAACAACCTTGATGTGTGTGTGTGTGTTCCCTATTGTCTCCCCACGCCGGCAAAAGGTTTGCAATTGCACTGGGATTCCGCAAATAGTCTAAGGTTCGGTTCAGTTCAGCGAAAGACACGATGACATTTTGATGAAGCATCCGGGCAGATAAAGAGTCCACCCATCAGAAAAGGGCGACACATCCAATTCACGTTGACATTTAGAGTAGAGGACATTGGAGAGAAGTCAGTTACCGAGAGAGAGTGTGAGGGAACGCTAGGTTAGCTTTTGGTTGTTGTGACTGCTGCACACGAGAAGGCATGAAAAACAACAACAGAAAGAGACGCTGAATGGAATTGCTGCTCTATCGACCCGCCGGTTTGCACAGTCTCACGTTTTGCAGCCCTGATTTATTTCAGCCTGCCCTTAGTTATACTTTCTGTGCGTGTCACACGCTAAAATGGCGATCTGTAAGCTGCCGTGAGCTGACTGTTGTAGATCTGCTATTTTATGAAGTTGCAAAACAGTTGCACAATAGGGCGTAAAATGGGGGAAAATATGCTACTGTATGATGATGCTGCTTCTCTCTCAAACAGTGGTTTTCAACCAGTGGTCCTTGAGAGGGTTCCTGTCTGGTGCTCGCCAGCTAAATGTCGGAAAGTTGGTTAACCAGATGTAACTCTTTGAGAGCGTAAACATTTTACACTCTCAAGAGTTAAAATATTTATCCTCTGAATTAGCTCTAGACCCTCTAGTCTACACAACTAGATAAGTACCGGTAGAAGATTAATGGTCACTTTGATCTGCATGTTTGACTGTTTCCCAAATCCATGGACAAAAGCAAGATAATTCTTTAGTTTGGGGTCTGTGGGGCTAAAATGTCATGAAATGGTGGTCTGTGGCTCCAATTCTGAATAAATAGTGGGCCCTGGTATTAAAAAGGTTGAAAACCACTGCTCTCAATGATGCGATGCTGTGTTGTATTTTGCAGGCCTTGAAGAAAAGAAAAGAAGTGATTTTTCGTTAATGGGCAACTGTCACACTGACCTGGCATCCAGAAAATGATTGAAACAATGGGTAAGTCATCTATTATTATTCTGACAACATTAAGACATTTTCTGAGATTTAACAATGCTGCGCACAATGACACTCACAACCCAAACGATAAGACAATGTAATAAACATTACACAGACTTGAATGAGTAAGAAGTAAGAGATATAAAACAGATCAGGCGGATCGATGGAAACTGGAAGAGCAATGACATAACGTAATTAAATAATTACATACTGCAGTATGCTGTTTGACAGATGGATAGAGGACAGCTTTTTTCATCATCCCATTACCAAGAGAACTGAAAAAATATCTAGCATAAGGTTTGAGGCTCAAAGGCCTGGATTTACACTGGCAGCTAAAATCCAGCCTGATTCAGATCTGAACCACATTGAGCTTGGGCATCTGATTTGTTTAAATGAGTCACGTGACCTGTTAGACCAGTGGTTTTCAAATAGTGTTCCGGGGAACACCAGTGGTCCTTGAGAGGGTTCCAGCTGGTCCCCAGCTAAATGATGGACGGTTGGTAACCAAATGGTAGATGTGTATCGGTAGATGTTATAGATCTGTAACTCTTAACGTTTTGCCAGTTTACCCCCCCCTAAGTTGTGGACAAAAACCCTCTTCTTTTGGGTCCGAGAGACTGAACTCAACATCAAATGGTATGTCTGTGGCTAAAATGCAGAATAAAAAGTGGGCCGTGGTATAAAAAAGGTTGAAAACCTCCGTGTCAGACCAATCAAATGTCTATCTTGAAATGGCGCAGATCTGATTCAGGCTAAATTTGGCTGTCAGTATGCAGTAAATCGGTCCAAGGATATCTGTGCTGCATCTCTCAAAGCATTGTGCATGTACTGTACTAGAAGTTCGGGGCGCTTCGCGCCCCGAACCTCTAGCGCCACGCGTTGGATCTGTGAGGAACAAAATATCATGAGTTTATTGTTTTTAATCAAATAATAATGCACCCTATTATGTTTAAAATATGTTAATATTATATTCAAAGCATTATAAACAAATGTACTCATAAATAATAATAATAATAATAATAGTTATTATTATTATTACCCTAAAAAATAAAACATTTTATTTTTTATAGCACCCTTCATGAAATGAAAGGCACCTCAAAGTGCTTTTTTATAGACCGTATAATACATTGTTATTGCATTGAGGCATTGTGGCAGAGCGACCACAATTTGGGGTAGTTGTTCTGCCACACTACAACCATTGACACCTTTTAAATGAAGTGTGAAAACTTACTACATGGTAACAGTGTCAATCTCAAGTGCTAAGTGCTGACCACTGCAGGCTACATGCGTGCAAATATAATCAATTGGAATATAATGCTATCATCTGGGCGTCTTTTAGCAACACATTAAGTCAAAGGTAGGAAAGAACTTTGCAGAAGCTGTGTGGTGGAAACGAACGTCAGTGTAGGCTACTAAGCACGGCCGCACCGTTCATTTTCACCGTAGTTCAGACTTGGAGACGGTACGGCGTCAGAGAGTGCTGCAGGCTGCGTGTGTGCGCACGTATTGATGATCAATCAGTGTTTTTAAGCGACTTTCTTCACGCCAATTCACGTCTCTAGATCTCCTCTGTGTCTCTCGATCGTTTCGTCTCTGTTGTTGAAATAGTTTTATAAAGTGAGGTATGGCTGTGTAAGCACGCGCGTCCGCACGATTAGATGAGCAAAACCAGTGTGTTCAGTGAAGTGATCCGTTAGATCATTGGTTTACAACCCTTTTGATAGTACGAGGGTCCACTATTTATTCAGCCTTTGAGACACGGAGCAGCATGTGATGACATTTTAGCCCCACAGACCCCAAACGCATGATGTCTTTTGCATTGTCCACAATACCAGACTGCCTGGATTGGGGAAACAAAACAGTCAAACATAGACAGATCCAATATAGAACGCATAGTCGAACGTGCAGTTTATTGTTAGACACAACACGTGTGGGATGCATGGGTCGAAATGAGTGGAATACGATCGTGTTTGCAGTGGATCGTGTTTGCAGTGGAAATTGTAATACAATACTGTTAATACAGTTAACCAACTTTCGATAATTTAGCTAAGGACCACCTGGAACCCTCAGAAGTGCCACTGGTGGTCCCCGCCCGGCCGACTGGTTGAAAACCACGTGAGTTAGATGTCCCCTCCAGTCAGTGGGCAAAGGTGCTAGTGTTTTGACATGAACGCCATGATGGCATGCCTGTACATGTCTACGGAGTTGTCGCAACTCTGTGTACTGTCTGTAACACTGTGGCCATGCAAGGGCATGCAGGGTCAGAGTTGCGACATCAATGGCATGTAGAGTCACAGTTGCGACATTGGGGGGTCAGAAACTGAGCGCTCGAGCGCTGCTCATGCAGCCTGGACAGACGCGTAGTCGAACATGCAGTTTATTGTTAGACAACACACGTGTGTGATATGCATCGGTCGAAAATGAGTGGGTAGTATTGGAATATGGACATTGGACAGCAGCGGCAGAGGCTGGACGATGGTAGCTTTGACTGCTAGCAGGGTGTAATCCATGTCGTTCTGCAAAGCTGGATTTCCGTCCCAGTTCGTAAATACGTCCGCTGTCTTCAATGGTGATGGAAGTTCTTCTGTCGACCGGACCGTTCGCTGCAATGGTGTGGAACGTAGATGTCGTAACAACTTGTATGTCGTAACTGTGTCTATAGCGTAAGGCAGTGTTTGAGGCCGGGGGAGGGGGCGTGTGTACTGGAAAGGTTGCGACATTGAGGGGTGAGAAAGTGAGATCTCGAACGCAAACAATAAAATAAAAATATAACCGATGACATACGAGCAATGGCAGTTTGATGTGGCAACGCTACAGATCAGTATGTGTGTGGTGGCTCTGTTTGTTTTCGAATGTTCTCGCTCATACTCTGTCAAAACGCAACACAAGTTTAGGGGGTCAAATATGTTTCCCCAAAACTCCTGTGAAAGTATTTTCGAGCTTCGGGGCCTAGTGGCGAAATGTGTAAGTGCAGTATGTTAATGGCGGCGGACGCAACAGAGTTGGACGGACGTTCATGACTCTCACGTGCGTCAGCCAGGACCAGCTGTGTCAGTCAGTGTTTCCGTGTGCATGAGAACGCCACTGAGCAACTTGTATTGAAATGCATAGCAAGGGGCGGGGCTATAGCCACAGTTCACTCTCTAGCCTCGAGTGCTTTATAGCCCTTTTGGCTATGTAATGTAGATGTGTGTACATAGATACACAGACATGCTGTAGTAGGCCTACAGTCCTGTGGGAGTCAAATATACGCGTTATTCATGCTTGCGAGACAGGAGCAACCAAAACAACAGTGCTGGAGTTAACCCACACATGGGTTGACATTAAGGTCTCCGAGGCACTTGCCCATCGGGCAAGTGCAAGTCAGGTTCTACTTGCCCTCAGGTCATGGTGACTTGCCCCCACAATATATCGTACATTTTGCATTTTACTTGGGTGCTTTAAACATTTCCTTTCGCAGTCAAAGACTATGTTTTGTTTAAGTCACAATCAGCTACAGTACACATTCAACTTGTAAATCAGTGTAAATCAGTGTTTCCCAGAGTGGTTCCTACAGTGGTCACGGACTCAGGGGTCCGTGACCCAAACAAAATGATAGTTTGGAACCAAATGGACCTGGGAGAGAGATAGGAGAGATAGCTAGAAAGCAGGAAAAGACACACAGTCAGAGCGCAATGACCACCTTGAAGACAAATCTATCTCGTGTTGTGTTATAGCGAACTAAGTCACACACTTGCCCGATCGAGCAACCAGGTAGCAGTCTTCACTTGATCAACCATTTTTTTACTTGCCCTGGGCAAGCGGGCAAGTGTTAGTGTCAAGCCCTGCCACACTGCACCGGCGGGTGGAGGCGCATCTTAACAGAAAACGTCCTGTCTGCCGAGACCTCCACACACTATTGGCTTGTTTACAGCCGCCGTTCAAACAGCCGAAGCCCCCCAACCCCCTCCTCCCATCTCTCGTATACCTCGTGGCCCCCCCACCCCTCGTATTAGGTGTTAGTCACAGTTGGGGAGCCTCGGAAATTGCCTTGTCCAAATGACGTCGGACCGAGCGGTCCGGGGGCCGATCTTCACTAACAAGCCGCTGTGTGTCTTGTTAGTGAAAAGATGCCGCTTGAGTTGCTCGATTGTTGGTCGGGGCTTATGCTGGGTCCAGCAAGCAAGCTGTACTGGACGGATGTCCCCCTTGCCCCACACCCCCACGCTGCCCCCATTGCTGTCCTGCAGACATGGGCGGATGTAACCTCTCCCAATTGGGGAGGGAGGCAGGAGAAAATGCTATGGGGCCAACTTCATCTGAAGCCGCACCTATAACATTTTTTGGTTACAGGACTCATATTAGACAAGTAAAGCATCAATAATAACATCAGTTGTTGTTGAAGTTGCAACAGACACGCAGCATGCATACAGCTAAAGGTCTGACTCAGAGAGTTTTCTGTTTTCAATGATGAAATGCTGATGATGAAATGGTTTAGTGGTGCCACAACTGTAGTTAGTTAGCAGCAGTAGTAGTGTTTCATATCATTTTAAATGTAAGCAGTTTAATTTGAAATATCTTGGGTTGTTTTGCATGTTTGGTGGGGCAGACTGGGCATTTAGGGGGCCATGCCCCCCCCCATGCCCATGCTTAGATCCGCCCCTGCCTGCAGATACCAATTCTAGGCCTCCGTGTGTCCCACCGTTGACCCAGAGAAAAATTGAAACACTGTTATTGTTGTTACTCTGGGAAAGAATAGAGAATATAATTTCTTTATGTGTCTATTTAGCTTGTTTTTTTATTGTGCTTTCACGTAGCAATACAGTGCAAGCTGGAGCCACGCTATTCCATTTTGTAACTTCTATTGAATTGCAGTCAACCTTAACTGACCCTCCATGGATTTAAACCTGTGGTTTGCTCTCTCTCTCTCTCTCTCTCTCTCCTCCGTCTCCTCTGTTTCACCCTCTGTTTCTCATTTACTCTGTTGTAATATTATTAACCGCATTCCATTTCCGCCTCGTCTAGAGAGGCACACGTTTTTTATGACGACTGACTGAGAGGAAACCATTCCAAACCAAATAATATCGTCCCATTTAAACCTGAAGTCTGTATTGCACTGCACTAGTGTATGACAGGAATTTCTTAAAAACGGGCTGTTTCTCATTCTTGTCTGCAGCACGCATGCACACGCGCGCGCGCGCGCACACACACACACACACACACACACACACACACACACACACACACACACACACACACACACACACACACACACACACACACACACACACACACACACTGCTGTCCTGCCGTCCTCCTCTCCACTACCAGAACTTTGGTTCTCTTGTGATCCCGATTATCAATATTTTGAGCAAGATTTTGTTGATTTGATTAAAGTTTCTATTTGAGAAGAATTTAGAATTAATTTACATCCTTTTCCTTACAGAATACTAACTTTACTAACCACTTAAGCAATACTTGAACATGAAAAAAAAGCAATCCAAATTGCTGCAACATGTTGGGCACCGTTAGGGCTGTTGAATGATGTTGAAAAATTTTAATCAAATTAATCACAGCTTCAAAATTAATTTAATCATGATCATCAATCATGATCAATCATCATCATTCAAGCTATGTCCAAAATATGCCTCTTTACCTATATAGGATTTGTACATTTAAAAAGGAAAAAGACTGGGAAAAAAAAAAATCTATTTATTTCTTAAATATTTATCAAAATAGGTGATCTACAAGCCTCTCAATGCTTGTAGATCTCTTGAGCTATGCTCTATGACTCTGGTTACAGGGAGACACACAGCTATACAGTATGTCTACCCATTTTTTCCAATTAGAAAATGCTCAGTGGGTTGAGTCAGTGTGCACATTAATGTTAATTGTGTTAAAAAATGTAATCAGATTTTCAACAGCCTTAGTTGTGAATGTGAACCTTTAGATCTTTCACGCATACCGGTTCGGACACATCATCATAGCTGCAGATACCAATGTCATTGAAAAAGCTAAAATTACGGCAGAGAGGCCGACGCATGTGTCAAGCTCCAGTCCCTCTCTGCCCTCATTCATCCCCTCCTCCTCCGTGGTCCTGTCTGTCTCTCATCGCCCGGCGGTGGCGGGCGGGCGGCGGGGGGCGATGGGCCGGCTCTTTGCTGTCACTGAACTATGTGATGTTTTGCAGACACGCAGCGCGCCTTGCAGGCGGTGGAGCGTCTCCAGGCCAGGCTGAAGGAGCGAGGGGAGGTGCCCACCGAGGAGAAGCTCAGCCTGCTCAAGTCGGTGCTCCAGAGCCCCCTGTTCCACCAGATCCTGGCCCTGCAGAAGTCCGTGCAGCACCTCAAAGAGCAGGTATTAAACTCATGTCTCACCAGGGGCTGACCTGCAGGGATAACATAACACCAAGCTCTCGCACATTTCATTTGACAGGTGGCTGCCGGCGGACAGACCGAAATCACAGGAACACTGTGATGAAGTTGACTATTAGTCAACTTCAAACGGACCCCTGTCAAGCTTTATACCCTATGTCGGTGGTTTTCAACCATTTGGATACCACCAGAGCCCACTGTTTATTCATCATTAGGGACTTTGAAAAAGCAGAAAGCAGTCATCGAGCTGTGTGTAACCATGTTAATAATTTTTTCTTTTAGACCTTTTTTCTGAGAATGTGCAAATGTGACCAAATCGACCCTAACCGGTCCATTTGGTCACATTTGTACGTTCTTGGAAAAAAAATGAAAAAGGTTGGAATTCCCTTTTAAGATACAGATTGCAGACTTTAATTTTGAATTGAAATGACCAGGAATAAGCCTACATCGCAAGTTGATTCCGCTGTCTCTCGCTAAAATCTGCAATTTCTGCCATCAAAGTGTAGATATGAACCCTTTCAGTGCCTGTATCCCTGTAATGGTCAGCCTGGTAGTTTCGAGATTAGATTATGTGAAAAAGGCTGATTGCCTAAAAAAATAATAACCCTAATAAACCCTAATTTGGGAAATACAGTTTGCAGTCAGAGACAGCATCGACGTCATATAACTATGGTGATAAATAATAATGGGTTGGGGAATGGTGAGCTAATTAAAAACTGACCCTGATTTGCGAGGGCATCCCAAGTCGGCCGTTAATCGCGATGCTTGCAGGGGAATACCGTGCAAATTAGGGCACGTTCCATCAACATTCGTACAGCGTGAACAATTCTCAATTCTCCCTTTTGAACCGAGAGTAAACTGCGAATGGCTTACTCATGAAAACAAAGAAAACTGAGGTCATCACCTACAACATCCACACGGACCACCCGCCAATTACAACATTAGATGGCAACGCCCTGAAAGAGGTTACTGACTTCAAATACCTAGGCAGCTGGGTGAACTCCACAGAGCAGGACATCAAGGTGAGGAAGGCACTAGTGTGGAGGGCCCTGAACGGCATGTCAAGAGTGTGGAGCTCTAACCTCCCCCAACACATAAAGCTTGAGCCTCTTCCATGCCACTGTGGAGGAGTCTGTCCTCCTGTATGGCTGTGAAAGCTGGACCCTGACGCCAACCCTGCAGAAATCCCTGGATGGATGGGTGCTACACCACCAGAATGCTGCGAGCTGTTCGGAACGTGGACCAGAACACCCACATCACCAACCAGGACCTATACGGGCAACTGCCGAGGGTCAGCAAGAAGGTAGCAGCTAGGAGGATGAGGTTGGCCGGCCACTGCCACAGACATGGCGAGCTCCCAGCCAGCAGGCTGGTCCTGTGGGAACCAACACACGGGCATCGATCGCGAGGACGCTCTGCGCTAACATACGTGGACGTCCTGAAGAAGGATGCGGGAGCTGAAAGCTCTTCGGAGCTGGCCGGGTGTATGGAGAACCGGAAGGACTGGAGACTCCGATGGAAGCTCGTCTGAGGACGACTAAGAGAGAGAAACTGCGAATGGCTTACTCATGATAACAAGCATTAAGCTGCGCATATATATTATACTTATGAACCTGTATACTGCTAAATCCAGGAGGCGAAATCAATTTGCGACCGTGACATATGTCATGATGGTTATCAAATGTGTCGTGACGGTTATTAAATGTGTCACGATAGGTGGACCGTCATAACATATAACGGTTATAGCGGTTGGGGTTAAGGTTAGGTCACACCGCGACGATTATAAAACCGCTGCAACATACGTTGCAAGTTAATTCCGTTGTCTCTCGCTAAATATGCAATTTCTGCCAATCTAATCAAACTGTAGATATGAACCCTTTCAGTACCTGTATCCCTGTAATCGTCAGTCGGACAGCAGACATGGGACTGGCTGCCTGGCAGGATAAACACTACTCTTATGTCAACAATGGCTAATGAGACAGATGGTACTGACACAGTCCTGACGAATACCTGTTGTCATAGGATAAGGACATTGGCTGGTAATCTTGAACGCTATCAGGGGTTGACACTAAGGTCTCTGAGACACTTGCCCATCGGGCAAGTGCAAGTCAGGTTCTACTTGCCCTCAGGTCATGGTCACTTGCCCCCCAAAAATATATTGTAAATTTTGCATTTAAGTTTACTTCCTACTTGGGTGCTTTAAACCAGGGGTTTTCAACAAGTGGTCCTTGAGAGGGGTCCAGGTGGTCCCCAGTTAAGTTGGTTAACCAGATGTAACTCTTGAGAACGTAAAAATGAAACCAAATGGACCCTTGTGGGTCCATTTGGTTTCATTTTTACACTCTCAAGAGTTAAAATTCATCATCTTAAATTAGCCCAGGTCTACACAACTAGAGAATGTAGAAGATTAGGTCATTTTGATGTATATGTTAATTTGCCTGTTTTGTTTCCCAAATCCAGCCTGGAATTGTGGATATCTAGAATGCAGGGAAAGACACAGAGGTCTTGCCCGATCGGGCAACCAGGTAGCAGCCTTCACTTGCCCCACCATTTTTTTTTACTTGCCCCGGGCAAGCGGGCAAGTGTTAGTGTCAAGCCCTGGCTATGGTGTAGCCAGGTCTGGTGTAAGTCTTCTCATTGGTGTAAATCTTCTCAAATCAACAAGTCTGGGGCCTTGTGTGTAGGCCAAAAGCTTGTACCACCAGACCTGGACCTGGACTTACCAAATAATTACCCAGAATAATTATTTGATGAACCTGCAATTCAAAAACTCCAGAAATCACCTGACCCCTCCAATTCTAAATGCTACTGTACTCCCCTGCCTTGTTCATCATGAGTTGAAGATCTTGATGGCTGTTTTTAATTGTTATAATAGTAATTCCAGGCCCAGGTCTGGTGGTACAGGCTTTTGGCCTACACACAAGGCCCCAGACCTGGTTTGCTGCCATGCAGCCAATGAGCACGGCCCCAGACCTGATTTGTTGCCATGCAGCCAATGAGAAGACTTATACCATACCTGGCTACACCATAAATATGATCTTAATAATAGTGTATTTATCTGGAAGTTATTGTTAATAAATATCTTTAATAACAGTGTATTATTACAAACAACTTGACTAAATTCTATGTATTCACTAAAAGCATATTGTGGAGAATAGATGCCCCCGTAAGGACATTGTGCAAATTGGATTTGGAAGCCGGCGGAAAGCAACAATAAGCAAACATTTAATTGCTTAAACGGATGCTTTGCTCATTTTAAACCCGAAATCCCATTAGTGTGGTAAACAAATAATTGTATTCTTTGCATTTTGAGGCTTGCCTCCTCCGCAGAATGCTGAAATGTCCACGCGATGAAGGGAGAAATAACACAACAACGACTTCAAACCAAAGCACTTTATTTGTTTAGCGATGCTACTTTTAAATTAAAAAATAAAACTAGTATTTAGTAGTCCATATTCCAGAGCCCTTGAATCACAGTGGTTTTCAACAGGTGGTCCGGGGACCACCAGTGGTCCCTGAGAGGACTCCAGGTGGTCCCCAGGCTAAATGATGGAAAGTCGGTTTCATTTTTACCCTCTCTTTGAGAGGGTAAAAATGAAACCAAATTGACCCGCAGCGGTCCATTTGGTTTCATTTGTACACTTTCAAGAGTTAAAATACTTATCATCTGAATTAGCCCAACCATATACTACTAGAGAATGTAGGAGATTAATGGTCATTTATTTTCACCTATATTTGCCTGTTTTGTTTCCGAAACCCGGACCTGGAATTGTGGTATACCAAAACAAAAGAAACCTTTAGCTTTTTGCGGTCTGTCTGTGGGGGTGAAAATGTCACAAAATGGCGGTCCTCCTCCGTGGGCTCAAACGCTGAATGCTCAAAGGTTGAAAACCCCTGGTATTATAGGGTTATATAAGTGGATAGGGTTTGGCCAAAGCGGGGAACTTTTCTCCGGGCTGATTTGGCCCCTTGAGAATGCGAGTTAGCGCTCCGGCATAAGAGAAGGGTTTGTCGGGGTCATGTCAGATACGTCGCGGAGGGGCCGGGGTAAGCGCTCTGCGGAGACACGGAGGGGAGAAGTATGTGAGCTATGCAGTGGGAGGTTTGGATGCTGAAGCTTTTCGTATCCCTCCTGGAATTTCCGATTATTAAAGCCCTGCCGGCATTTTTTTTCCTGTGCTGCTGCTGCTGCTGATGCTTTAGCTCACCTCACATGTATTACATTCCAACTATCACTCGTAGGGATACAGATATTATCAGCCGATAAAAGCTTTAAAAGGAACCCTGGCTAAAGAGACAAATATGGATAATACATTATACTTGCCCTCTATAACGAGAATTGAACATTTAAAACACATAGAATGAGCTTTTCAGTTTAAAATTAGTTCATGTTTTTATCTAGCCTGGCTCAGCCCTGAATCAGCACCTTAAAAATACTACCTTATTTTTTCTTTGTGATTCAAGGACTGGCTTCCTTGCCTTTGGGGCCGTTTTTGTCGGTTGGAAATCCATGCCCAGCACCTGATTGGCCAACAGCCCTGTCACTCACTTCGTTTCACTTTATTATTCTTTAAAGAAGCGTCAGGCTTTAGGTTTTATAAACATCATCATCCGACATATTTTACTGCTTTTGTTCACATGCTAGTAACGCTCGTCGGCTGTGTTTGTTTAGTTAGCAATGTCATTATTATGCTAATGCTAACGCATTAGCATAATAATGACAACAACGTCGTCTGCTTTCCCAATATTGATATGGGTTGGTATGAACCAATCACCGTGAAGACTGCTGCTTTGATCACGCCCATCCCAGAAACTGCTGTAGTAGAGAGGGACTTCAGTCTGAATAATGAAGTGAAACGGAATGACAATTCAGACGGAAGTCAGGCTAGTTTTTATCCCATGGGAGGCGCCATTTTACTGTGCCTGTCACATGGCCTCTGGCCTGTCCTAGGGATGACGTCACAGAAGATCGCTCCGCAGTAGAAGTAATGGAATGCATCAAACAACTACATATTTTGTCCAACTATAGTTTTGTTTTATAGTCCTTTATTTCGCCAGTGGGGGTCGCCATTGTCATAACAAAAAGAGTAGTGTATATACTGTACATGTTTTACGTTGCAATGCTGGGTAATCATGGAACGTTCCATAGCTATATATACTGTATACTACAGAGCTCCTGTGACGTCGCGTTGGTCTGTTGTCCGTGTTTCCAAATCACCCAAATCACTAAATGCTCCCATTATTCATTATTTTTGTCCACCACAAAAGCCTGCATATGTCGGTATTGATTAATATTGCTATCGGAAATTAAGAGTTGTATAATAATGCGATATCGGATATAGGTAAAAAAAAGTCAATACTGGACATCTCTATTCGCGAAGGCCTTGCGTGCGTGCGTGTGTGTCTGTGTCTGTGTCTGTGCGTTGTGATTTCCGCCCAATCTAATCAACATACATCTTCATCAAATCTTCATCCCGTTTCTCGGAACAGCTCTTGAAATAATAACAAATGTCATAATGTTAAAAACAGATCCAGTATCTGGGTTTCAGCGACGCTCTTCAACAACATCCGACAATAGAATCAATTTAGATTGAGATACCAGGGTTGCTTTTGTCGTCGTGACAAGAGCCAGGCACGCCAGCTCGCACACACGTGCGCGCGCACACACACACACACACACACAACACACACACACACACACACACACACACACACACACACACACACACACACACACACAACACACACACACACACACACACATACACACACACACACACACACACACACACAACACACACACACACACACACACACACACACACACACACACGCGCACGGTCTCCTGGCTGCACTTGTTAGGACTGGTCACTGTGTTGCCATGGCGACCAGGCCCAGGCTCTCCAATGAGAACGAGGCCACAGCGGCCACCCTGTGAAGTGAGGCAGAAACAATTTCTTAAAAATGTGAAAAGACCCAAACTGGAACTTTAATCCTCTTAGCCCAGACGCCGGGGCTGCGAGTAACAAAGCTCATTGTTGTGTAGGGCAAAAAATATTATGCAAAACAACTCCAAAAGTCAAACCCTTCAGTAGTACTGTACTTAAAGTGGAATTCCATCCAAGTTCAACATTCTAATATGTCATTAGTATACCTTAGAGGTGTTGGGTGGACATGGTAAAAAGTTCCCTCATTCTGTGTTCCCAAGAAATGGAGGTCTAAGAAAGCCACTGACATGGTAAAACATCTTGTTGGCATCATCAAGATGTATTTTCACCATGTTAATGGATTTCTTTAGACGCTTCTTTTTTCTGAGAGCGTACAAATGGAACCAAAGGAACCCGTTAGGGTTCATTTGGTCGCATTTGTACACTCTCAGAAAAAATGTTGAAAATGGGTGGAATTCCCCTTTAAAGCGGAATACCACCCAATTTCAACATTTTTCTATGTCATTAATGTACCTTAGAGATGTTGGTTGGACATAATAAAAATCCCCCCCCCCATTCTGTGTTTTCTAGAAATGGAGGTCTGAAAAACAAAAAATAAAAACAAAACATTAACATGATGAAACACTACTTGATGATGTCATCATGTTGTGTTTCACCATGTTAATGATTTTTGTTTTCGGACCTTTTTTTCTGTGTACAAATGGATTCACATTTGTCCACTCTCTTTTTGACCTGAGAACTGATTCGACAGTTCTGATTCTAAATCCTGACAGTTTTCTGAAAAAAACAAAAAAAACAAAAACAAACAAACTCATATTTCTGTGTCAGTCGGTCCTCAATATTTCTTGTCAAGGACTTACAAAAACATCTGAATATGGCCACCAACCCCCTTCTGAAAGCAGGTCATACCAGGGACCTCCCAAATGAAAAACATTTGAGCTGAAAAACGAGAATGTTCAAACATTTGCGCCACATTTTCACGATTTTTCGAAAAAAAAAAAAAAAAAAAAAAAAAAATCCGACCTACAAGCTCATAGCCCACCACTCGGTGGTGCGCTATGAGCTGGTAGATCTGCTATTTTCATTATTACATGGCTTAAATGATTATTACATGGCTTGAACAACGGACCGCTCCGTTCAACAACAGGGACGAATGTAGATTACACAACTGCAGATAAATAAAAGCAGCCTTTTATGTGCTGTAGAAATATGTACTCTTTTTGTTTTAGGGCCATTTGTATAATTGTTTGTTTACTTCTATTTTATCTTCTGTTTTATTTCCATGCATGTAAAGCACTTTGTGAGATTCCTCTGTGAAAGGTGCTATATAAATAAAATTTACTTACTTACATGTAATAACTGACAGTTATTAGGAAACAAATCACCAATTCGTCGGGTGCTGTCCCTTACATAGCTAAAAACACCAAAAGGGCGATGTATTTTGGTTTTTACACCTGTTGTCTACTCCCGTTGTTGTTTGTTGTCTCTGTTCAATACCGCTTCGGCCTCCCGTTTTTTGGCTACGTCTCAACTTGTAAATTATGCTTATAGTCTCAATGTGACTTTCCGGGTTTAGCAAAAGGTTATACGAGTACAAGATTCAAAATGGCAGCTCGAGGTCGACATATTTCACACGGGGAGTGTTTATCGAATTATCCGTTTAATCAAATTCAGTGGGGGACCGTAAAAAACGCGACGCCCTTTTGTTAATGGAATCAAAAAACACAATTCTCACACACTTGTCTCATTCATGTAATTCATTAGTCACACATGCAAAAGTCATTTTGGCAATTAAAAACGCGGAGCGTTTCAAGGCCTCCAGATGGCTCCGATCTTGCCTCTTCCCTCCCAGCAGGACACAGATATTGCATCTTGAGATACTCAAGTGTTTGGAACACCAGCTAAGAGCTCCTCCATTGATCTCCGGCAAGATTACATGGTTATCGGTTTGGTGGATAACAAACTATCTGGCATGTCCCTGTTGCGTTTTTAGACACCCACACATCTGAGAGTTTTTACACTCTACACTCGCCCCGGAAAAACACTGTCTCCACTTTGAGATATCAACAGAGATATCAAAAAGTCTCTCGCTATGCCTCGGAATAGGAAATCTCTCTGACAAGCGCGTCGGCGGAGTGGGCGGCGTACGCTTTGAGGAATCCAGAACACCTGTGTTGCACTGTCTTCGCTTTGCTCAGTAGAGACATCAAATTATTCCTCAAAGTATACGTGTCGAGTCCGCCGGCGCACCTGTCACGCCTTGTTCGGGAGTGCGAGAGACATTTGATGATATGAATTTTCATACTCAAAAAATACATTTCCTAAGTCGGTAGTTTTCAAACATTTTGACACCAGGGCCCATTATTTATTCGGCATTTGAACCACGGACCACCATTTGATGACATTTTAGCCCAACACAGGGGTTTTCAACAGGTGGTCCGGGGACCACCAGTGGTCCCTGAGAGGGTTCCAGGTGGTCCCCAGCTAAGTTGGTTAACCAGATGTAACTCTTGAGAATGTAAAAATGAAACCAAATGGACCCTTGCGGGTCCATTTGGTTTCATTTTTACACTCTCAAGAGTTAAAATATTCATCATCTGAATTAGCCCAAGTCTACACAACTGGAAGATGGACAAAAGCAAAAGAAATCTTTAGTTTTGGGGTCTGTGGGGCTAAAATGTTCTCAAATGGTGGTCCGTGGCTCAAATGCTGAATAAATGGTGGGCCCTGGTATCAAAAAGGTTGAAAACCACTGGTCCAACAGACCAAGGTTTTATGTTAGGAATGTTGAGTAGGGGTCCCCAGTATGTAGAAACTCCTGGATGCTAACTTGCATATATTGAGCTTTTTTTTTTTTTAAATAATTGCCATAATACCTTCAACCTATAAAAGGCAGAACATCTCAAAATCTCATCATGCTTTATGTAGCATGTGATGTGTATAATTAGAGGGCTTTCACAATACTGAATCCAAAAAAACAGATATACCCGTCATCACAAGTGTGTATAGTCGGCACATTTGAGCACTTATCTATGGCCTCTTTCAGCCCAGTGACTTTTGACTCCTGGTTTCATAATGGGTCTCTATGGACAGGCAAGTAGACTAATGTGTGCTTTTGGTTTAAATACCTTTTCAGTGCATTTGTTTTGGTTGTCTCCAACAACACCAGTTGAGTCATCAGCAGCTGATGTATTCAGCTTTGATCAGTGTAAGAAAAATAATATGTGAAGACAACATTTTGACATTTAATTAACTATGAACTGCCAAAAAATGTGTCTAGCTCAAGACTGCTCTATCTCTACAGGCTAAACATAAGAAGATGTTGTTAAATGCAATGACGGAATGTGATGACTTAACCCTTTATGTAACCTATTGAAAAACATAGCAGATCTACAAGCTCATAGCGCGCCACCAAGTGGCGCGCTATGAGCTTGTAGATCTGCTATTTTTGAAAAATCAGGAAAATGTGGCACAAATCTTTGAATATATTATTTCAGAAGCAAACATTTTTAACTCAAATCTTTGCTTCTGGGGGATCCCTAGAACACTTTTTTTTAGATGCGGGTCTGCAGCCAAAAAATGTAGATAAATCTGCTGGTCGTTGGTATGGTAATATGTTGAGCATCACTGACACAGGAACGTAGATTTTTTTTTTTTTTTCAGGAAAACTAGAATATAATGTCAGAAATTAGAATGTAGCATCAGAAACTAGAATTTAGTCTCAGAAACTAGAATCTACTGTCAGAATCTAGGATCTGTCAGAAACTAGAACCTAGTGTCAGAATCTAGGATGTTCTGTCAGAAACAAGAATCTAGTGCCAGAAATTAGAACGGAGCATCAGAAACTAGAATCTCACGTCAGAAAACTAGAATCCAGACAAAATGGGTTAATCACGAAAAAATGTGTATATGTCCTAATTTCTGTTTCTAGGGAGGCAGCCCATCACAGCTGGCAGGTGACCTGGGCGACTCAGTCACTGTGGTGAAGCCTAATGGCAGTCATCTCCCCTACACGGAAATCTCTGCCGTCCCACACATCAACGGCAAGCCTTCGGCTGAAGAATTCGATCAGGTTATCCAGTCCATGGCACAGGTATGACACTCTGTAAAACAGGGAATGATGTCGAGCCGGTTCTACGCTGCTTTGAGTATTCAGTTACAGTGATGAACTTGACATAATAACAATTCATAATCATAGGTATTTAGCAGATGCTTTTACCCAGAGTGACTTGCATTAGGGGCGGCGACTATGTAAAAGCACCTTGGATAAAGGCGCTATATAGAGCTGAGCTGTCCCGACCATAGACATATTATACTATAAACACGACACCGAAGTTCCCCTCTCATCCACTTGCATTCATTTGCTTACCCAGCGCATGAGGCGATTTCACTCCTCTTTGAGGGGAAAAACAGAGTGCATTCTGGGATAATGGGCCAAGAACATGAGCGCGAATGCATGCGTAGAGTGCAGGGGGCGGAGCCTATTGCACGTTCATGTTTCTGGCCCACTGCTCCTCAAACTGCATTCTCAACTTTGGCCACTATGTCCATTTTACCTCAAGGTTTCCTCAGGATGTTGTGTCTATAGTATAATAAGTATTGTATAATAAGTCCCGACCCCTCATGACGTTGCCCTGGCTCCAGAAATGTTTTCCCCATTCATTTTACTCATAGACCTTTTCGAAAATGATATATGACGATGATTTTTGATATATGAAGATGATTTTTGAAAGGTTTTTGAAGAAAATGAATGGGGCAGAGGTGTGCAAAGTTGAGACGTTCCATATTAATCTTGCTGTAAACCTGTGATCGATGCAGGGACGCTACGTGACACACGTGGACCTGGTGAAGCCGGCGTCCGGGGGTCTGGGCTTCAGCGTGGTGGGGTTGAAGAGCGAACACCGCGGTGAGCTGGGAATCTTCATCCAGGAAATCCAGCCCGGAAGTGTGGCTTACTGGTAAGCAAACAGCTAAAAGGTCCCTGGGTTCGATTCCCGCTAGGGACGCCGCTGTGGGTGCTGGTGGCGTGTCTCCTCCGCGTCATCAGTGCTCATACATACCCAAGGCGGGGTTGGCGAAGAGGCATTTTTGTGTGTAGTTTGCACGTTCTCCCCGTGTCCCCTATAGGGTAGATACCCTCACATGTTCTCCCCGTGTCCCCTATAGATGCTAGATACCCTCACAAAAACAGTAATCGTGGTCTAAACTGCCTCCCCCTGGCCAGCCGGGGCGCCTGATGGAGGGGACAGGAACTGTCCTCTCCAACCAGGAAAAACTCCCCCCTGTCAGATGATAAGAAGGCAGCTTGGACTCCTCATTCAGTGAAGGAAACATGAGGCCAGTCCGCTGCCTCCCCAGGTAGGCGGAGGGTGTGTAGAGCCCAGGATCACATTAGCAATTGCCACTGGGTGAAAAAATGGCTTACAAAATTGTGGGATAAAAATGAGAAAAACAGAATATAGCGCTGCATCATTTATCGAAACAACAAGCACCCACCCCAAAAAGACTCTCTACTCATATTGGGAGGAAAAAGTGTGTCACCAGGACACTCTGTTCTTTAGTTACTGGTAGTAGAATTATATAGCCTATTTTTATTATATTGTTAAAGAGGTTCCAGCATGAATTTAAAGTCAAATGAATCATATAAATGTTGCCTTTTAATATCTTTTTATACACTCTGTAGCCTAAACAACCACTCAGATAATTATTTTTCATATTTTCTCAGTGTGCCCTCACTCCCTACTTTCAATCTCAATATAGGTCAGGCTGTTAAAAAAATGTTTTGGATGTAAACATATACTAGGGATGGTGAAAACCAACCAACAATCTTGAAAAATAGCAAATTCATGGAGGGAGCCACTTTAACATTAGATTGGACACAGGGTTGGATTTGTTTAGATCATGTTATTTCTCGTTGTACTCTTAACTCACAGGCTTCACTCGCATGCATTCAAATGGCATTATCTCAGATTCTCCCCCTGAATGTCGCTTACATGGGTAAAAACAACAAGGACTGAACGGCACTTCCGGGACTCGTGACCCACTGTTCTTGCACAGTGGTTTAGAGGGCAGAATGGTCAAAACACAATTATGGTCAATGGTCAAACCACAATTACTGTATGTCATCATACATCCAGTTTCGGAGAGCTGGCGCTTCAAAAACCGAAAGCCATGGCCCAGAGCCAGCTTGCAGATCTGCTATTTTTGAAATAATACTTTACAGGGACAAAAAAATGTTAGATCCAGGAACTAAACTTTAGTTCTGGGGACATCTTGGTTTACGTCTAGCGACAAAAAAAAGGTTCTTGGTACAGAACTTTATTTCCAGAGACAATATTATAGTTACAGGGACTAAATCGTAGTTCTAGAGACAAAAACTTAGTTCCATGGACAAAATATTAGTTCCAGAGACAATATTTTAGTTCCAGGGACAAAATATTAGTTCCAGAGACAATATTTTAGTTCCAGGGACAAAATATTAGTTCCAGAGACAATATTTTAGTTCCAGGGACACAAATATTAGTTCCAGAGACAATATTTTAGTTCCAGGGACAAAACCTTAAGTTCTAGAGACAACATTTTGGTTCCAGGAACAAAATCTTTGTCCAATTCGGGACCTCCGTTTGTGGTAGCGGGTGTTTTGTCCATTCCACTGAACGCTGTCTTTCTCTCCACAGCGACGGCAAGCTGAAGGAAGCCGACCAGATCCTGGCCATCAACGGCCAGGCCCTGGACCAGACGGTGACCCACCAGCAGGCCATCAGCATCCTGCAGAAGGCCTCCGAGAGGGTGGACCTGACGGTGGCCAGGGGACCCATACCCCAGCTGGCCACACCGGTGGTGTCACGCACCCCCTCCGCCGCCAGCACCCTGTCTGCAAACTCCAGCGCTGTAAGAAAGAACGCCGCACCTTTATCTACTCCCTTGGTTCTAGTTTCTGATGCTTCTCACAATTTTTTCAAAAATAGCAGAACTACAAGCTCATATCGCGCCACTCGGTGGCGCGATATGAGCTTGTAGATCTGCTATTTTTCAACAGCTTAAAAACACCAAAACGCGTTCAGTACACAAAGGGTTAATGCTGAATGGGAGGAACCCCTTTTGGGGTGTTTTTGTTATTGGAAAAATATCAGATCTACAAGCTCACAGAGCGTCACCGAGTGGTGCGCTGTGAGCTTGTAGATCTGATATTTATTTTTAAATGATCTGAACATTTTACAAGAAGTTTTTTAGTTCCAGATCTATTTTTTAAATACCTGAACATTTTACAGGAAGAGTAATAGTTTATTTATATTTTTTATTTTTATAAAAAAAAAAAAGATAAAAATAATATTTATTTTTATTTAATTTTATTTTATTTTTATCACACAAATTTTGTAACCCATTTTTCCACCCAGTGCCAATTCCTAATATGATCCTGGGCTCTACACACCCCCTGCCAACCTGGGCAGGCAGCAGACTTGCCTCATGCTTCCTTCAATGCATGAGGAGTCCAAGCTGCCTTCTTTTCACCTGACAGGATGGGAGTATTCCCTGGTTGGACGTAGCGCGTGGAAGGAACACGTTATTCCAACCAGTTCCTGTCCCCTCCATCAGGCGCCCCGGCTGGCCAGGGAGAGGCAGTCTAGAGCCCAGGATTACTGCATATTTTTGTGAGGGTATCTTACCCTAGGGGAAAGTTTTTAAGTTTTAGTTCCACTTTAGTTCCAGAGACATATATACTGTATATTTTCAGATGGGGGTCAAATTCATCATTTTGGAGCGAAATAGTTCAGCAGCACTGAGATAGATTTTTTTTCTGAAAGATTGAGATTCAGCCTCAGTCCAAAAGTGGCTAAACCCAAGAAAACACACGCACGCGCACACGCACGCACACACACACACACACACACACACACACACACACACACACACACACACACACACACACACACACACACACACACACACGCATGCACGAACGCACGCACCCACACTTAACACAAGCTCGGAAGCAACCATGCATGCACAGCAGTTTTTGTGCCGCTTCTGAGGCCATGCTAATGGTCACACATGCTCGATGTAACATATGCCACATTAAACACACTGAGGCATGCGTTTGTTCACCTATTATGCGCACACCTCCCTTATACACACACACACACACACACACACACACACACACACACACACACACACACACACACACACACACACACACACACACACACACACACAGGTGCCATTCCCGGGGTGGCATCTCCGTGGTGTTACGCTCCAGTGAGGGGAAATAAGTGCACACGGTTGTTGCATGCATCATGTATACAGTATAGCACCCCACCATGCCTCAGGTGATTACCAGCGCAGCAGAGATCCGTCTCTGGCCTGCATTTAGATCCTCCACCGATAGCAGATGAATGACTGCTGCCGTTTGGGGTGAAATGTTAACATGTTCGTGTTCAAAAAAACCTGCTGAGTGCATGCAAGACGCAGCCAAAGTCCTTCCCACCGCTCCTCACTATAAGATATGCTTATTAACCGGATTTTGACATTAGATTCTAGTAACAATAGATTTTAATTTCTGACACTGGATTCTAGTTTTTACCAATAGATTTTAATTTATGACACTAGATTCTAGTTTCTAACACGAGTTTCTAATTTCTGACGTTAGATTGTAGTTTCTAACACTAGATTCTAATTTCGGACACTAGATTCTAGTTTCTAACACTAGATTCTAATTTCTGACACTGTCTTCTAGTTTCTGACACTAGGTTCTATTTTCTGACATCAATTTCTAGTTTCTGACACCAATTTCTAGTTTCTGACAGAAACTAGGATCATTCTAGTTTCTGACACTAGATTCTAGTTTCTGACTTGAGATTCTAGTCTCTAACACTAGATTCTAGTTTTTCTGAAAAAAAATCTATGTTCCTGTGCCAGTGAGGGTCAACATATTTCATGCAAAGGACCCCCAGAATGTTTACCTGTGGACCGACATCTGAAAACATGTTTCTCGGGGTCAAAGATTTGAGTTAAAATGTTTGCTTCTGAAATAATACAAAATGGTTTAAAAGCTGAGTAGTGAGACCGAAAAGGAGTAAGCGCCTTTATAACTTATGCAAACAAAAAGCGCTTTTGAAACTAGTTTTACATAAACAGGATAAAAAAACATAATGGCACCGTTATCAAGAAGGAAAGAGGAAGAGAGATCAAATCGTACGAAAAAAAAAAAAAAAAGATAAACAAAAGTGAAAGGCATAAAAAAGGCATGAAAGGTGATGAACAATGAACAATGGACACAAGAGAGGGATTATGGAGATAAAATATACTAAATCTGAGGATCTCAGACTCCTCGGGATGCTTCATACGGGAGCAGCATATTTATACCATTTAGTCCTGACTAGACTCAAGTTTCTGGCTCTAGATTATAGTTTCTGACGCTAGATTCTAGCTTCTGACGCTAGATTTTAGTTTTTGACACTAGATTATAGTTTCTGACACTACATTCTAGTTTCTGAGGCTACATTCTAGTTTCTGGTGTCAGATTCTAGTTCCTGACAGTAGATTCTAGTTTCTAACACCAGATTGTAGTTTCTGACACTACATTCTAGTTTCTGACACTAGATTATAGTTTCTGACACTACATTCTAGTTTCTGACACTAGATTCTAGTTTCTGACACTACATTCTATTTTCTGACACTAGATTCTAGTTTCTGACACTAGATTCTAGTTTCTGACACTAGATTCTAGTTTCTGACACTAGATTCTAGTTTCTGACAGTAGATTATAGTTTCTGACACTACTTTCTAGTTTCTGACACTAGATTCTAGTTTCTGAGGCTACATTCTAGTTTCTGGTGTCAGATTCTAGTTCCTGGCACTAGATTCTAGTTTCTGATGCTAGATTCTAGTTTCTGGCATCAGATTCTAGTTTCTGACACTAGATTCTAGTTTCTAACATCAGATTCTAGTTTCTGACACTAGATGTAGTTTTTTGGCACTAGATTCCGGTTTCTGGCAATAGATTCTAGTATTTCTGCAAAAAAAAAAAGTCAGAAATGGGCAACACATTTCATGCCAAGGTCCACCAAAATTATCTATATTTGGCTGCAGACCCCCATCTGAAAACGTGCTCTAGGGATCCCCCAAAAGCAGTTAAAATGTTTGCTTCTGAAATAATATATTCAGATTCAGATTTGTGCCACATTTTCACAATTTTTCAAAAATAGCAGACCTACAAGCTCATAGCGTGCCACTCGGTGGCGCGCAATGAGCCTGTAGATCTGCTATTTTTCAATAGCAAAACTATAATAATATACATAATGCTTAGAACACCCAAATGCGTAAGTACAGAAAAGGTTATAAGGTAACTGTAGGAGCCTGGCCGTGCAGGGCTTTCAAATTCATCTGTAAAAATTGTGAACCGAATTCTGAAACTCTCAGGCAACCGGAAAAAAGAAACAGAGGTGGGTTTAATGCGGTTGCATTTCTTTAGCTGGTTAACAGTCTAGTCACTAGACTTTCAAGGGCTAAAAAAATGCAGCTTAGTGACTGTCAGCATGACATTTTCAAGGTCAACGAAATGATAAGAAAGGTCGCTTCTCAGTTACAGGAAGCATGACTGTGCAAGCGTTGTCATTCGCGCCATCATGTTGCATTGTAATTTCCCACTATGACCAATTATTTGTACCAAGAACAAGTCTCCCTCCTAGTCTTGGACTCAAAGAGACTCAAAAACTACTTCACAGCCTCGTGAGTGTGAGCTATCTAACTTGCTGTTAGTGCTCCAAGTAATACATTTATAACATAATAATACATTTTGTTTATGAGACCATTCAGGGCACTCAGCATCGCCGTACAGGAACAGATTATAAACAGTCAAATTGTCAATACAAGCACAAAATAGAAAACAAGCAAAAAAGTGAACAGTATGAGCAGAGATAAATTTCAAAATCTGGTTTTGTTCGCTCGCTAAACAGATTATGTTGTACATCTCTATTTTTTCAAAGGTGGGAGTTGAGAACTTGGGAAAGTAATAATGTAATGTGTAATATATTACTCTTCAAATCCAGTAATAAGTAAAGTAGTGATATTACTTTGTCTAAGGGGTAACGAGTAAAGTAAAGAAGTTTCCTACTTTCCTAAGTAATATTGACCAACACTGATCAGGGGGCAGGGAGTTCCAGAGGTGAGGGGCAGAGCGGCTGAAAGCTCTTGACCCCATGGTGGACTTTGAGGGTGATGGAGGAGGCAGACATGAGAAAGATGGCGGGTTTGAGTGGGATGTTCACATGTACAAAAAAAAGCAGAAACAACATTATAATATTTAAATGTATGGCTTTGTCTGTGTGTCTTGTCATCATGTGAACCCGCACAGTGGCAGCACGTGGAGACCATTGAGCTGGTCAACGACGGCACCGGCCTGGGTTTCGGCATCGTGGGCGGAAAGACCACCGGGGTGATCGTCAAGACCATCCTCCCCGGAGGCATTGCCGATCAGGTACCTAGACCAAAAGGCTCCAGACCTAGCCCAGGAGTGGACGTGCCTCACAGTTGATGTGATGACGTCACGCACTGCTGGCTGCTGCCATGTCCCACCCGCTTCTACCGTTATCAAGCGATAATTCCCAGTAGGCTGCTTATCAGCACCATCCAGTAGCGCCGAGATCCAAAAGTGGTATATGGTATACCGCTAGTGCCTCAGCGGCATATACCGGTGGCCCAGCGGCATATGCCGGTGGCTCAGCGCCATATGCCGGTTCTAGAGTGGTATGCCGCTCGTGTTCCACCGGTACATACCATTTCCCAACGGCAAATGCCGCTCGTTTTCACCTGCCACATAACACCCCTGTGTTGTGGCACGGTGTTTCGCGACATTGAAGGGTCAGAAACTGAGCGCTCCGAACATGCGCTGGAAATCCACTATCAGCTGCGACGTGCTTGCGGTTAGGGTTAGGGGTAGGTTTAGAGAAGGGTGTAGCAATGTTTGTAGCAAAACCCTAGACCCCTCCGACCGTAACCCTAATCCTAAAGGTTGAGGGTCGGATGTTTAGGATTAGGGTTACGGTCGGAGGGGGCTAGGGTTTTGCGTCTCGTAATTTCGGAACAATGGGAGGTCGCAACAATGGCAGTTCGGAATTGTGGAATGGCACCGGGCCACCGGCATATGCCGCTGAGCCACCGGCATATGCCGCTGGGCCACCGGTATATGCCGCTGAGGCACTAGCGGTATACCATATACCACTTTTGGATCTCGGCGTCACTCGCACCATCTTAGCTTGCGGTTAGGTTTAGGGGTAGGTTTAGAGAAGGCTGTAGCAATGTTTGTAGCAAAACCCTAGCCCCCTCCAACCGTAACCCTAAGCCTAAATCCCGGGCATTTAGGATTAGACTTACGGTTGGAGGGGTCTAGGGTTTTGCGTCTCGGACTGCAGAGCACGTTGGCCTTAGGCCTACAACAACAGGGGCCTGTGGGTTGATGTGAAGTCATCATATCAACTGAGGCACGTTCACTCCTACTGGCTAGGTCTGCAGCTGGACGTATCTCACCTA
The DNA here is from genome assembly GCA_039105355.1 of Benthosema pterotum. NCBI lineage: Eukaryota > Metazoa > Chordata > Actinopteri > Myctophiformes > Myctophidae > Benthosema > Benthosema pterotum. The sequence goes on from CM076986.1 coordinate 6,848,093, forward strand.
GACGGCCGCATATACAGTATATGTCCTGTCAGTTAGCAAGCAAGGATTGCAAGGAAAATTACAGAGGAGGAAAAATAACATCAGAAAATTATGCTGAATTCATTGGAAAAAAAAAAACTCATAGGAAATGGATTGTTCATCCAGGCCTCACGGCACTGCATTTGATGACAATAATCTAAAGTTGGCTAAGTGCTTTGCACTCAAGGATAACTTTGGGATGCATATTTTAAAACAGCATTGCTAAAATAGCCTAGGGTGCAACAGAGGAGAAGACATAGCGATTTTGAATACGCCAGAGGCCCCTCCACAGGCAAGACATGGTCACCGATGCAGACTGTAGTTGGACTATGCATGAGCAGTGTTTTTGTATTACCCTGAGAGACATACAGTATGCTTGATTTACACTCATTTGCATGCTGTGTCACACACTTAAAAAAGTATGCACTGTGTGCTGTGCTCATGTGCTGCGCACTTGTAGATTTGCACAAAACGGTATGTTAGGCTAGCATGTAATAAGTGTAAATTAGCACAACTCTAACTCCTTACATGAGGCAACCGAATAGACCTTTTTGAAGGCCCCTTCCCAATCACATGGGGATCGGCTATCGTCCGATCACAGCTAAGCATAACATGTGATAGGCAAACCTCTCCACCAATAGTTTTCCTATATAATAAAACATTGCTTTAAAAAATAAATGTATTTAAAAAATAAAAAAATAAATAAAAGGCAGGCTGCAGCAACCAAAAAAGGCTATAACCTAGTCTGTTTTATTCAGCCTTACTAACCTTTAACGCAATTTTGTTCCGCTCCAGGACGGCCGCCTGCACAGCGGCGACCACATCCTGAGGATCGGGGACACGGACCTGTACGGCATGGGCAGCGACCAGGTGGCCCAGGTCCTCCGACAGTGTGGCAACAGGGTGCGTCTGGTGGTCACCAGGGGTCCCCCCACCACCGCCGCCGCCGACGAGGGGATCACGGCCACCGTCGTCTCGCCCTCCTCCTCGGTGCTACCCACGGTCAGCGAGCAACAGGTAGGGGCACAGTCACGGAAGGTCTTGTTGTAAGCACAATTACAATTTAGCCATTTAGCAGACGCTTTACTGCTTAGCAGACGGTTTACATTAAGTAAAACAATTGCAATACATCATATGCGTACAGATTAGTTGAAATGACTGAATTTGCAATACACATAGACATTCTGGAGCAGCGTGCCTGAAAAAAATAGAGCCAGAATTATCATTTGTTTAAATTCATGTTTGGATTTTTTTTTTAGATGACCAAGAGATGATAGAATGATGATGGATGTTAATGGTTGAGAACCTTCTGAAAGCTTCATGGACAAAGATAGACAGCTTTAAAATATATAAAAAAAAACAGTCAAAATGACCTCTCAGGCATGCTAGTGTTAAAAAAGGCAGGAAGGCCAAAGTAGTAAATAAAATGGTGAAGGGAAGTTTGGCAGAAGAAGAGGTAGTGAAGAAGTTTAGCAGGGCAGGAAAAAATAACATAGGCAAAAACATGGCAGTTGTTAAATAAAGGAGATTAGGGTGAAAAGGGACAGCTATAAAGAGATAGGTTAGAGAGGTTTGTTTAAGGTATAAGTGCAAAAGGCTGATTTCTCTCTCTGTACTGGAGCGAAGGTCCAGTTAGGTTATCTGCCATCTCTGTCGAAGTCAGACCGTGAGTCGCACATGAGCAGTTATGAGCTTTTACTTTTAAATGGCGTGACAACACTTTCTCTTTCTGTGTTCATTTCTTATAGCCGGTGACATTGCCCTTTTCTTTCTGCTTCATTTTAAAGTGGCACTTCTATTCTTTTTCCAGTTATTTCTTTCCCTTATAACTCAAGAGACGAACGTCGCGCAAGTTATACTTATGTCTGAATTGCGTCGGACATGAAGTTCTGTCTTCCATTTCCTGGCGTTGTGCTGTCAGCTGTAGAATAAAAGCAAGGCAGCGGGTGGTTTGGGGGGGAATAGTGGGTTACGTCGCCTGCCTTTAGTCAGCCTTTGGAGAGAGACGCGCTGACAGCACTTAAATGCTGGCAAACAATAATTTTGTGGCCTTTTGTCAAATCCGTGCAGCATTTCCATACGAATACGTTTCAGCGACTCTCCGTGCATTATAATATTATACCCTGTCATCCCCCATGTGCACGTCAAGCTGCATTTTTGTCCACGTCTGACGCGGTCAGCGTGCAAATTAATCATAGTGTTTGAAGATAATAGAATGTATTGGGAGGGTACTGTTGAGCGCTGGGTGGCCATTTGTAGGATTTAGGGAACTCAAGCTGCAGGCATATCTTTGTGGCACCGGCGTCTTAGTCACACATTCCTGCTGCTTGGCAGTGCCTGACGGTGGTGGCATGATGTTGGCTCAACTCTCCTCCTGTACAGGGGGATGGTGGGAGCCTGTAGAAATGCCATGCCATGATTATCGTGGCCCAAATCATTGTGATTAGATAAGATCTTTATTCTCATTGTACAATGAAACATTAGTTTGGTGCATCAGCCAACAGTGTAAATTGAAAGGAAACACTGATTAACACAATGAAAGAGCATTAAAATGTCAGGTCATTCAGTCAGTCGATAAATAAATAAAGATAAAAAAAAACGTGATAGTATATTATTGCGATAATCGAAACAGCATTATCTTTATACTTTAGTAAGCAGCAGATTTATAAGCTCATAGATCTGCTATTTGTGAAATAAATGGCAGCTACATCGCGTTCAGATGATTTTGGGGGATCCTTGACATGAAATATTAAGGACGACTGATTGAGAAATAATGAGGTTTCTCAGAAAATTGTCAGGATTTAGATAACATTTGTAAAATCAGTTCTTAGGTCAAAATGAGTTAACTACTAAACCGATATACATGAGTTAATTGTAGAACAGCTTCAATACCAAAAACAAGATTATTTTTTCATCTCTTTTTTTTCCATAAAATTGGCTAGACAGTTATGGATATGAGGCGCTTGTCATCGACAACATCACCACACGAAAGGTCCGTCGCGGCGGTTGATATGTTGCGTGTTCAATCTCGTAACATTCCAACTTAGTGGCTTTGGTTAGAGTACCCGCCCTGAGATTGGGAGGTTGGGGTTTGATTCCTGGCCCAGTTCCACACCCAATGCCTCCCTGCTTGGCACTCAGCATCAAGGGTTGGATTGGGGGTCCCTGCGACATCCTAGCGTCATGTCCAGGGGGTGAACTTGTACATCAAGCTGCCTCACGCTACAGAAACAGGACATAGGTTCCTGGCCCAACAAGGCTTACTATCTCACATCAAAGGTGTTCCAAAAGTAGTCAAACAGTCCGAGTAGCCTGGATAGTTGGGAATATAGTGACTATAGGCACTGAAACTGAATCCTGGCATCCATATTGTGGGAGTACTGTATGTACCATTAGCCAAAAATTTAGATTTAGTGCACAGCCAACATGGGTCAAGTGTGTGATGAAGGACTTTTTCCTATGCCACTGACTTACTCTCATCCCATCCCTGGTTGCGGCAGGCTTATCTTTTTGGCAGCATTATTATTCTCACATGTCACATGGTGTTCCTGTGGTGTTGGCAGTGGCCTGGAAGGTGTTGGCTCACCTCTCTCTCCTGTATCACTGTGTCTACAGAGCTACGAGGAGGAGGAGGAGGAGGAAGGAGACGCCGAGGCCTTTGAAGTGAAGCTCACCAAGAACGCCCAGGGCCTGGGCATCACCATCGCAGGCTACGTGGGAGACAAGAACTCAGGTGAGAGAGGCGCGAAATTCTAGTCTGTAATCCAACAATTTGGCAGACGGTGTAAGCACCTGCCATGTGTTAAAGGAGCATTCGGTGATTTGGGCGATTTGGAGAAAACAAAACCTGGTCTGCCCTGGTAACAGCATGTGCACCAAGCCCTGCCCCAAGCTCAATCCTGATTGGAGGAAGGCCCTGATCATCCTGGAGTACTGTTACGGTATAGGAGAGAGTAGCGCTACACCTGAACAGCTATTGGCTGAAAAACACGTGACAACGGCCATTGGAGGAAAATGTCACACGTTTGCAGTTAAATTGGCGAAATTACGGCATTTTAGGACATTTTAACGCATTAACAGACCTCTCGTCACTCTAGTGAATAATGATTTGTTATATAACTCGCTTTAGTTAATGTATATTATAAGAAAATAGGCTATGCTGTGATGCAGTGGTTAGCTATGTAGGCCTATGTTTGGAACTTACAGAGCTCCAGCCAGCGCGAGGCGCGAGATCAAAGTCTGTCGCTACTCTCTGCCTACAGTACACTAGATCAGGGGTTTTCAACCTTTTTGACTCCAGGGACCACCATTTATTCAGCATTTGAGCCACGGACCACCATTTGATTACATTTTCACACCTAAAATTAAAGAATTCTTTTGGTTTTGTCCACAATTCCAGGCTGTATTTTGCCAACAAAACAGTGTAAACTTCTTAATTAAGTGGTGCTAATTCAGATGATGAATATTTTAACTCTTGAGAGTGTAAAAATGAAACCAAATGGACCCGCAAGGGTCCATTTGGTTTCATTATTACGTTCTCAAGAGTTACATCTGGTTAACCAACTCTGGTTAACCAACTTTCCATCATTTAGCCTGGGGACCACCTGGAACCTTCTGTTGAAAACCACCTGTTGAAAACCCCTGCACCCTAGATCATCCCAGTGGTTCACTGGGGAAAGGGGAGGAGCTCCTTATATGGTCACCGCACTCTATAGTCGGGAAGATTTATCCACAAAAAGAAGAAAATATATATAATAATTGAATTAAGTGAACTCACTGAATATACCTGTAATGCACCGGTGTCTTTCTTTAATAAAAAATCACAATCAATTGGTATAACCTCCATGTCTTTGTAAAAGCAATCAATCCAACCAGATTGTGACTGAAATACATTAAATAAATTAATGTCACAAGCCTCTGCGTAAGAAATTGCGTCTTAGCATTATCCCCCTTCAGTAGCGGCATATCCAAACAGCGATTCATGTATTGCCAATGTGTAATTATTTAACGAAAGCCTAAAAAAAAAAACACTATAGTGACATTTCCTCTTTCTCTCTTTCTTCCATGGATATATATATATATTAGCGATATCTCCTTTTTAATAGACACCTTTATATTTTCCACAGAGCCCTCCGGCATCTTCGTTAAGAGCATAACTAAAGACAGTGCGGTGGAGCAGGACGGCCGAATCCACGTGGGAGACCAGATCATAGCTGTAAGTACTTCTCTTCGCTCCGTTTAAACCTTACTGTACTGCACACGTTCTGGTGTTCTAAGCATGAAAAATAGCAGATCTACATCTAGCGCCACCGAGTGTCGCTACGGCGTTGTAGGTCTGCTATTTTGAATGGCGCAAATATTTGAATTATTATTTCAGAAGCAACTCGATCTGCTTCTGGATCCTAGAACAACATCTGGAGGTTGCAGCCAATATAGATATCCATGTTGAGATTTAGAGATTTTTTTTCCTGAAAAACTAGAACCATTGAAACTAGAATCTTCAGAAACTAGAATCTAGCGATCTAGTGTCAGAAACGACGATGTCAGACTAGAATCTAGTGTCAGAAACTAGAATTTAGCAGAAACTAGAGTCTAGTGTCAGAACTAGAATCTAGTTGAGACTAGAATCTACAGTGTCAGAAACTAGAATCTAGCACATGGTTTAATTAGAACTTCTCTTCATTTACTGGCTGAGGTAAATTGCTCAATCTGTCCTTCATCCCATTTATATTAGAGATTAAACGCATTAACACTTACCCCGCGGATCACGATGTTACACGAGATTGATCGCTGTGGAACACTTTAGTTGCCTCTCGCGAGTTGCCCGAGTATTGTGTTATACGTTCATTTCGCTGTTGAATGCATATTTTGGTATTAATTTGGATTCGGCACAGGCATTGTAACGAGGCTGAGACGTTCGATGACATTAACAGCAAATCGACCACACCCCCAGTTGCTAGGGTTTCTGGGAAACCGAGGCCAACGCAATGCAAATGAGTGCCTACAACTTTCTTAAAGGGGAATGCCCTTTGTCTCAGCCACAGATCAACACTGATGCATTTCTATTGGCTCACAAAACAAATGACTGATGTGTTTTTGAGCGATTTTTCGTGGATCGAAAGTGCAATCACCTCAGCTTTTTGCCCCAAAGGTAATGACACAACCCTAGCAGTCTGGGTAGGTTTATATACGATCAGATTTAAAGCAGCAGAACTGTTAATTCAGACAACGCGGGTGGATTATATAAGAGTCGGATCGTTATGCACTTCGGCACTTGGGGGGATAAAGTCCTTAAAACTTCGCTACGGCAACACAACCGGCAAGGAAGTTAAACTCTTGTGCGTTGTTGCAGACCGAGTTACCTTGACTTGACTTCTGTCGAGTTTTGACTTAAAGGCGCAACCAAATATTTTCTGCTGCGCTTTCAAAAAAAATTCTTGCAAAGTCTTAATTTGACCTAGGGGGATTACCAACGTCTGTGTTCAACAAATCATCACGCAGTGAAATTACATTGGTAATGCGCTGCAGGAGTGAGCTTTAAAAAAAAAAAAAGAAGAAGCACTTAATGGACTGTTAACGAAGTCTGAATTATTCAAATGCGTGCGAGGCTTATTGCTCTCCAGAATTATTTAACCTATTGTGTCCTGATCAGATTCTAGTTTCCGATGCTAGATTCTAGTTCCTCATGCTAGATTCTAGTCCCCCACGGTAGATTCTAGTTCCTCATGCTAGATTCTAGTCCCCCACGGTAGATTCTAGTTCCTCATGCTAGATTCTAGTCCCCCACGGTAGATTCTAGTTCCTCTCAGTAGATTGTAGTTTCTAAAGTTAGATTCCAGTTTCTGACACTAGATTCTAGTTCCCGACACTAGATTCTAGTCCATGACACTAAATTCTAGTTTGTGACACTAAATTCTAGTCCCTGGTGCGAGGTCTAGTTTTTCTGGAAAAATCTCTTTCTGTGTCAGTGATGCTTAACATATTTCATAGGAAGGACCCCCAGAAATATCTATTATTTAGCTGCAGAACCTCATCTAGAAACATGTTGTTCTAGGGATCCCCCAGAAGCAAAAATTTGAGTTAAAAATGTTTGCTTCCGAAATAATGTATTCAAAGATTTGCACCACATTTTCACAATTTTCAAAAATAGCAGAACTACAAGCTCATATCGCGCCACTCGGTGGCGCGATATGAGCTTGTAGATCTGCTATTTTTCAACAGCTAAAACACCAAAACGCGTTCCTTACATAAAGGATTAAATAAACAAGTGGCTGCCAAAGGAGATCGGAGCGGGGATACGCACGCACGCTGCACCCTTCCTCTGTGTGCTGTTGTTAGCGTTCCTCTCAATGTTAATTACCAATTGAGATCAAACCAATTTCACTTATGCTAATCATGTGTATTTGTTGACTGCCAATTCAGTACTCTTAGTCTTATCCCCTATGCCATTGGTTCACTAACTTTTCTGTGTCAATGATCCCTCCCAAATGAATATTCCTTATTTGAAAAGATTTTTTGGACCATAATAATAATAATAGTTTATTCAAGGAACCATTGTCTGGGGGTAGGGAGGTCTCCTGCCCCACTTTTAACTCCTCTGTAGCCAGGGGGCGGTATAGAGGCAGCTTGGGTTCCAGCCTGCGTTCCGTACATCTGAAATATCACTTCGCAAATCACTCTGGCCAGAGCACTGCTTGACGTCACCTGTTACGTAGCCACGTTGTTTCCGATTGGATGGTGTTCAAATGAACGCGAACTAGTGTTTTCGACTCAAAACAATCCACAGACCAATCAGAATCCTCTGCTGCATTTCAACCTTCATATGCCCCGCCTACCTGTGGGGATAGGCTCCTGTTTTTTTACCCAAAGTGTGCCGTTATACAGTATGTCACTTTTGTGACATACTGTCACAAAAGTACTTGTCATCACACATCCGAAACCGGATGTATGATAACCCTCTGTGCAATAACATCCAGGTCACAATTCCCCGAAGTGCCATTTTTGTTTTTACTCATGTAAGCGACATTCAGGGGGGCGAATCTGAGATAAGGCCATTTGAATGCATTGGATAGCATGGGTGCGGGTGCAGCATTTTTTTCAAAATGGCCACACCTATTCTGTCCCAAATGAAAGGCAACACGATGCTCATCAGACAGTGTTGGGAATATTACTTTACCTTGTAAATATATTACTTATTAATTATTACCTTCATTTTAAAGCAATATATTATATTACAGTATTACTGTCTGAGCAAGTGTAATATATTAATATTATTATTACATATTACTTAAAAAAAACTTTTAACAAAATATATAATGAATTATTTAGTGTCACTATTAATCAAATATTGCGTAGGCCCAGTGGCCTACCTACAATAAAGCAGCACACTTAGCTATCTGGACAAATCCATATGAAATCAACTTGAAAAACAAAAAAACAAACAAACAAAAAAAAAACAGTTAAGACAGTACTTAAATGTATTCCTTGAATTCATGGAAGCCAGTCAATAATTTGATGACAAACAATAGAAAATAAGTAATTATTTAACCTCTGCAATTGTCACAAGAATTTCACACTTGCAACGAGACAGATTGACAGAAAGTAATATTGAAAGTAGTGCAGTAATGCAGAAAGAAAAGTATAATATATTAGATTTGTTTTGTTAGGTAATATATTTATATTACAAGTTACTGCATTTTGGTAATATATTATGTAATATATTAAGTTATGTAGTGCACATGTCCCAACACTGCTCATCATATGATATGTTTGAATCAAAAGATGGATGCAAAGAATGCAATCAATTAAATGTTGTGTTCTGCCTGCCTGTCGTGTTCGGCAGGTAGGCCTACGGTAGGCGGGAGATGGGTTAAGAAACACCGTCCCTTATACAGTATGCACACATGTTTTTTTTCCTCCCCTTCCTCCCCTGCAGGTGGACGGTGTGAACATCCAGGGCTACACCAACCAGCAGGCGGTGGAGGTGCTGCGGCACACCGGTCAGACGGTCCACCTCAAGCTGGTGCGCCGAGGCTTTCAGCCGGACGAGGTCCCTCCTCCTCCTCCTCCTCCTCCTCCTCCTCCTCCTGCTCCTCCTGCAGTAGCCTCCAGCACCACCACCACCACCGTCCTCCCAGCCTCCTACAGCAACACTGCCACCCTGCCGAGCGCCGCCGCCCTCCCCGCCTACGCCACCACCACCACCACCCCCACCGTTATCATCAGGGAACTGGAGAGGATCGACAGCCAAGGTTAGTATGGTTACGCCCTATATTCATTACTTTTATTTTTTTATTTGGCATTTTTAAAAAATAGAACCGTTAGGTAGGCGTGCTCTACTCAGAGTCCAACTTGTATTCTCAATGGCTGATGGGTGCAGATTCTTGCAGATCAATGTATAGAGGAAATATCCGCACTCGCATATAGTTCATGAGTTTTCTTTTATTTCATTTCACAGCAGCATAGTCACCTATAGAGAAACAAACTCGTTTCAAACACAGTTTTGTCAAACATAGTTTGAAACGCTGACGAATGAGTGAGCGCCGAAATGCGTTCGTTTCTCTAGGTGACTACTCCTGTGACTACTCCTGTGAAATGAAATAAAAGAAAACTCATGAACTATATGCGAGTGCAGATATTTCCTCTATATATTTTTTTTAAAAAATGTCTCCTTATTGATTCATTTTAGGTGTTCTGAGCTCAATTAGCCCCTCACTAAGTCCCTCCCCAATCCGGCCTTGTCCAATAGGCACGTTAGAAGAGGAAAGCTTGACCTGCATATCAACAGTTGCTAAAGTATTTGGATTGTCATTGGACAGTGAACAAACCCAACCCCAATGGGTGGGGTTTTGAGAATGGCTCATCGCACCCCAAATTCCTGAACTTTTCACATTTATTAGATTTTTTTTTCTGTTGTCTGGGTTTTTGGCAGCTCCAACGCAGTGCCTAATAAACAGACTCGGTAACTTTGGACATTGCATGATTCCAGTGTCTAAGAGGTTTCCACGAGGGTGACGCAAGCAGACACTTTACACTTTTCCATGGAAGTGAAGAGATGTCAAACTCTGTCTATACTGTCTATGCTCTTGGCAATGCCACGACTACCGGATTGGCTATCTCGCAACCGCTAGAGTTACCAGAAATGTCCTCTTTTG